>JACXGM010000251.1:21564-62692 GCA_016801145.1 Umbra pygmaea
AGCTATACGAGCCACCTCTGATACAGGCGGAGAGGACGCTGTCATGACTGTGGTGAAGCAGCAAGGCATGACATCTCCCTAAAGACTGACAAGACCTTGAGATGCAGCGACAGCATGCTTACGAGGGAATACATCCTGTACCCAACGGACTGGCAAATAGCCTCTCACCGCCCATTACAGCCCTGCTAATGTAGAGGGTCATGTCCTTTAACTAGTCATCTAACATGTCCTTTAACTAGTCCTCTAACAGGTCCTTTAACTAGTCCTCTAACATGTCCTTTAACTGGTCCTCTCACAGTGTCCTATAACTAGTCCTCTCACAGTGTCCTATAACTAGTCCTTTAACTAGTCCTCTAACATGTCCTTTAACTAGTCCTCTCACCATGTCCTTTAAACTAGTCCTCTAACATGTCCTTTAACTGGTCCTCTCACCATGTCCTTTAACTAGTCCTCTCGCCATGTCCTTTAACTAGTCCTCTCACCATGTCCTTTAACTAGTCCTCTCACCGTGTCCTTTAACTAGTCCGATAACATGTCCTGTCTTATCTCTGTCATGTCCCCCATTTTATCTCTTTCCTGTCCCCTGTCTTATTTTTATGCCATGTCCCCCGGTCTTATCTCTGTCCCGTCCCCCATCTTATCTCTGTTCCCTATCCCCCTCTGACTTATCTATAACCCCTGTCCCCGTCTTATCTCTGTCCCCCTGTCTTATCTCTATCTCTGTCCCATTCCTATCTTATCTCTGTCCCCGTCTTATGTTGTTCCCCTGTCCCCCCTGTCTTATATCTGTTCCGTCCCCATCTTATCTCTGTCCCCTTGTCTTATCTCTGTTCCCGTCCCTGCTGTCTTATCTTTGTCACTGTCTTATCTCTGTCCCCTGTCCCCCTGTCTTACCTCTGGCCCACTTTCTTTTTTTTGTTCCCTGTCCCCCCTGTCTTATCTCTGTCCCACTTTTTTATTTCTGTTCCCTGTCCCCCCTGTCCCCCCTGTCTTATCTCTGTTCCCTGTCCCCCCTGTCTTATCTCTGTTACGTCCCCTCTGTCTTATCTCTGTCCCCCTTTCTTATCTCTGTCCCCGTCTTATCTATGTCACATCCCCCCATTTTTTCTCTGTCCCCTACCACCCCGGCTATTCTCTGTTTCCTGTCCCACTGGCTGTATTCCGGTCTTTTCTCTGTCCTCTACCTTTTCTCTGTGCTCACCCTGTATCTTGTCTCCTTTAGGTTGGAGCTCCACACTTTATCTCCTGCACCTTCTCCCCCTTTACCTTATGAAAGTATACTTCTTAAAAGCAAGCAGGAAGTATCATTACCAAAGGGTCCTTGTGGCACAGTGGGCTAAGTTGCTGCATTGCAGGATATTCTACATCATGATAGACAGTGGTTCGAGCCTGACTATGGGTTCTCTTACTTTGCCCGGACCCCCAACAAGAGGCAGCACAAATTCCTTGTGTGCAGATCGGGGCCCTGTAAATTCAGTCAAGGAAGTATAGTTTGTGAGCGTAATCATCCCGTGCATAAACTAACTAAAGACTTCGTGTTGGAGGAGCAGTGAGAAAAGAATCGGCCGCCTCGTCAACATGTGGTTTGATGAACCATATGACGCTCCTCACAATCCCACATCTGTCCAAGGAGTTGCAGAGGTGCCGACAAGTCAGAGTTAGTGGGAATTGGACAAGAAGAATTGGGAGGGGAGAAAATGAGGGAAAAATCACAGCAACAAATAAATTCAAAAGTGTCATCTCCATTTCATCACCCGTATATGAAATGAATACTGCCCTTGTCGTTGTGATGTAAATGGAAGCAGTCATGTTGGGTGAAGTAATAGAAGCATTGGTTGATTTTTACTGTTACATGACAGTATGTTTCTAACCTTATTACATGATTCCTGTTTACGGAGGTCATTTATTGAATGTCTCTCTGTGTAATAAGAGAGGCAGGCAAGGCTTCATAAAGATTGCTCATGGAGTCATCTGTAAATATAGTATCCACAGGACCTTGACAAAATTCTCCTTTCCAAGTGCAATGGGCACAAAAGACCGTGAAAAAATACTTTCTAGAATTCTCATTTGTACGGCTCCCTCAGGACGCCGGCATCTCTGCTACGATTTGCCTGAGGACTTCAGGCTTCTGTCAGTCTACTTCAAAAGATCAAATTGAATTTGCAGAGTTTCGTATGCAAAAGAGAAAGCCAATTCCTTGTCACGACCTCCAGCAGGTTCTTCCTCAAGGTGGATTAAGTTTCCGGTGTATTGATGCAATAAGCCATAAGCCACGGAATATATTATTAGGCTGTATTATTGTCTGAATGGCTAACAATTACCCGGGCACTGCCGCATTGCATGGCAATCAGATTTAATCACTCAGCATCAGCTGGCTGTGTGGGCCTTGTAAACCTTCACTCACAACGTCGGCAGCCTTTTGTTACCCAGCAGGCCGTGGGGGACATGACAGCTTCACCCTGAGCCGTCCCCCGCCGCCTGCCTTCCATTACTCTTGGCTTGCAGCAGGATAAGTGTGTGTGTGTTTTTATTGTGTGTGCGTGCGCGTTTGAGCATGTGCTGTTTCTTTTTTTCATTAGGCTCCATTCAAACTGTCACTGGGGAGAAACTAGCAACCTGCTAGCTTGCTAATCACTAGCATCAACTAGGCAGGATTTCCCATAGATTGCCTCTCATTCTGCCTGATGGTTGGAGCTGGAAAATCTGGCACATCAGCAAAACAAAACAAAGAATAATAACAGGAAAAAGGGAAGAGGCTCTAGTTGATGGGTGATTTGAAGCTGCTGCCGCTGCAATACATGTCTTGGTTTTTATTATACTATAATTGATACCCCCTCCAGATTCTGCACGAGCAATTTCGGAGGTGCATCGTCTAGGTACCCTGTTTTTCTTCCTGGTTGTCGACTTGTCCTCATTATGTTCAGGAGTTATCGTGAGAATGGGGACTTTCCAAACCGCTTCCATCAATTGTTATGTTTATATGACAGTGAAGAGGTGATGATCTCTTCATACCATACCTACGAAAAACCCCACAGCACTAGCACAGCTGGGAACTGCCGTTTTTAAAGTGAACTTTACTCCATCAACATTCTACAGTGTGTTTTATTTGACGAGCAAATTTTATGTTTCAGATTTCAGACGCCGAATGGGACGACCTCTTGGATGAGTTTGAAGAGAAGAAATACCTGAATGCCAGGCGATGGAGACCAGGCCAGGACCCATACAAACTGTTTGCCTTCAACCAGAGGGAGAGCGAGAGAATCCCAAGCAACAGAGCTCTCAGAGACACACGACATTACAGGTGACCTGTACAAAAGAGCTTATCAACATAGCTCGTGTTTGTCTACCTTTTAATGTACGAGGACCAAAATCTCAAGCAAGGATGCTAAAACAGCGACAGTTGTTTGTTCAATGAGAAAAAGGCAATATTTGAATCACAGGTTAGAATTATATATGCAGTTTAATTCCAGGTTAGAATAAGGGTAGCGATTAGGCATATGGTCATATTTAGATTTAATGTTTAGGTGTTTGGGGTAAGGTTACATTTAGGGTTAGAGTTTGGGGAAAATAGGATTTTATATTGGAATACATTTTTGACTCCCCACAAAGACACTATAACGCAATGCACGTGTGTGTTTAAAAGCGTTCAATGGCATTTGCAAGGGTGAATCATTTCCGTCTAAATTGCCCATATTATGCTAGATCACTCGCTGGCTGTCAGGCAGCGCTGTGTGTGTCTGCGTTAGCTGAGCGATGACTTGTTTCCTGGTGATGTTGGTCGACTCGTACTGAAGAGGAGGATATGGTCTTTAGCAGATGAGAGAGAGCTGATGTGTCAGAGACTGTGTGGTGGCAGCGACAAGCTGCGGAGAAAGAGATAATTGCCACAATCGCTGCAGCAGTTTGTGTGAAAACACCTTAGTTCATTGGTCCCATTAACTTTTTCTATATTCATATGTTTTCAATCAGACCAGGGCCTTTATTCTGAAAGTCGATTTCATTAAATTCCTCAGAGCTGACATCTTACTCAAAAAAAGAATAATCTTTATGTATGTCATTCATTCATCCTCACATTCAAAAACAGTCAAAATACAAAATGTAGGTTGAGTGAAATATTCCTTTAAGTAAGAAATCCAAAAGAAATCACACACTGATTGGCTTTGCTTTCACTGACGTATACTAGATATTAATCAGCAAACATTCCTTATGATATTGAATATATACTGTATGACTTTTGACCATTTAACCACAATTGCTATTTTTCCAGTCACCTTAACGAAAATGTGAATCTTTGCATGAGATGTAATCTTGTCCACTTATGCAAATGAAAATCATGTGGCTTTCCAGTAGGAGTAGTTTATTTTCATGTTATCATTACTGAAACTAGTTTACCATTATGCCAACACAGCCTATACTGTTAATAACTTAACCACACAAACTATTTGTAGGGTAAAACATTTTTACTTTACACAGATAAATCTCCTGGTGTAAAATGTTCATAATAAAGCTAAGCACTAATTTAACCTAATTTAACAGTGCTGTTATGCTTTTATTCCGTTCTGTTTTTAGGACTATTTTAAGCTTCGGGCGGTGGAAGGAGCATTTTGAGGAACTCCTGAATCTGACTTACACACCCTCTATTATAGAGGCAGAGCTGGAGGCTGATGGGGGGTCATCGTCAATTTCCCTGGCAGAGGTCACTGAGGTAGTCAAAATACTCCACAGTGGCATAGCCCCAGGGACTGATGAGATCTGTCCAGAAATGTTGAAAGCTTTGGGTAGAGGGGCTGTCTTGGTTGACACGTCTTTTTAACATTGCGGGGGAGTATGGGACAGTGCCAATCAAGTGGCAGATCGGGGTGGTGGTTCCCCTGTTCAGAAAGGGGGACCAGAGGGTGTGTGCCAATTACAGTGGTATCACACTTCTCAGCCTCCCTGGTAAAGTCTACCTCAAGGTGCTGGAAAGGAGGGTTCGGCTGATAGTTGTACCTCAGGTTGAAGAGGAACAATGTGGTTTCCGTCCTGGTCGTGGAAGAACGGATCAGCTCTTAACTCTTGCAAGGATCCTGGAGGGGGCCTGGGAGTATGCCCATCCAGTCTACATGTGTTTTGTGGATCTGGAAAAGGCGTATGACCAGGGTACCCCGGGAGATAATGTGGGAGGTGCTGTGGGAGTATGGGGTGAGGGGGTCTCTGCTCAGGGCCATCCAATCTCTGTACGCTCAAAGCAAGAGCAATGTCCTGATTCTCGGCTGTAAGTCAGATTTTTTCCCAGTGGAGGTTGGCCTTAGCCAGGGCTGTGTTTTGTAACCAATCTTGTTCCTAATATTCATGGACAGGATATCGAGGCGTAGTCATGGTGGGGAGGGGTTGCAGTTCGGTGGGCTGAGGATCTCATCACTGCTTTTTGCAGATGACGTGCGCCTGATGGCATCATTGGTCAGTGACCTTCAGCACTCACCGGTGATTGCATACTCCAGTTAGGGAATGAGTCCTTAGCCATGTGAAGGAGTTCTCTGGATCTTGTTTGCGAGTGAGGGAACAATGGAGCGTGAGATTGGCCGGAGAATCAGAGCAGCAGGGGCATTGTTGAATTCACTTTACTGCACCATTATGATGAAAAGAGAGCTGAGCCAGAAGGCAAAGCTCTCAATCTATCGGTCAATCTTTGTTCCTACCCTCACCTATGGTCACGAAGGCTGGTAGGGTGAGAAGCACAGTCATCTGAGAGGAACTCGGAGTAGAGCCGTCTCTCCTTCGCGTAGAAAGGAGCCAGTTGAGAGGGTTCGGGCATCTCGTAAGGATGCCCTCTGGGCGCCTCCCTAGGGAGGTTTTCCAGGCAGGTCGAGCTGGGAGGAGGCCTCGGGGAAGACCCAAGACTAGGTGGAGAGATTATATCTCCACACTGGCCTGGGAATGCCTCAGGATTCCCCAGTCAGAGCTGGTTAATGTGGCCAGGGAAAGGGAAGTTTGTGGTCCCCTGCTAGAACTGCTACCCCCGCGACCCGAACCTGGATAAGTGGTTGAAGATGAGATGTTATGTTTCTATTCCTTTCTGTTTTTAGGAATATTTTATGCTTCTTCCCAAACAACAGTTAATCCAAAGGAGACTTTTAATCTGGTTTTCCATCTCAGTGGAACGATCTGAAACGCAAGTATCAAACGCGAAATGCGAGTTACATTGTGGGAGGGTCCCGGGCGCTGTCTTCACAAGGTTGAATTTTGGCCCATTCCTCGATGCACATCTCCTCTAGAGCAGTGATGTTTTGGCGCTGGGCAACACAGACTTTCAACTCCCTCCAAAGGTTTTCTATGGGGTTGAGATCTGTCCACTCCAGGACCTTGAAATGGTTCTTACGAAGCCACTTACGAACTTCGTTGCCCGGGCGGAGTGTTTGGGATCATTGTCATGCTGAAAGACCCAGCCACGTTTCATCTTCAATGCCCTTGCTGATGGAAGGAGGTTTTCACTCAAAATTTCACGATACATGGCCCCATTCATTCTTTCCTTTACACAGATCAGTCGTCCTGGTCCCTTTGCAGAAAAACAGGCCCCCATGTTTCCACCCCCATGCTTCACAGTAGATATGGTGTTCTTTGGATGCAACTCAGCATTCTTTCTCCTCCAAACATGACGAGTTGAGTTTTTACCAAAAAGTTCCATTTTGGTTTCATCTGACCATATGACATTCTTCCAATCCTCTTCTGGATCATCCAAATGCTCTCTAGCAAACCTCAGACGGGCCTGGACATGTACTGGCTTAAGCAGGGGGACACGTCTGGCACTGCAGGATTTGAGTCCCTGGCGGCATAGTGTGTTACTGATGGTAGCCTTTGTTACTTTGGTCCCAGAGTTCATTCACTTGGTCCCCCCTTGTGGTTCTTGGATTTTTGCTCACCAATAAATTTACCAATAAATTCATAAAAGACGATCATTTTTTGTGATCATTTTCACCCCATGGGGTGAGATCTTGCGTGGAGCCCCAGATCGAGGCATATAATCAGTGGTCTTGTATGCCTTCCATTTCTTATAATTGCTCCCACAGTTGATCTCTTCAAACCAAGCTGCTTACCTATTGCAGTGCTGGCAAAGATAGTATGGGGGAGTGTAGAGGAGTGTGACTAGATCTGGGTGATAAAACCAATACAGAAAAATAGTAAATCCCAATATATGTGGCACTGTTTGTGTAGTCATTAACAAGTATGCTAATGGCGTAACTGTTTTCTTGCAGATAAAAAGGCTTTCCTAGAAAACTTTTCAATTAAATGTTATCTATATCTAAGAAGACTGCCTTGCAGAACTGACCGTGCAGAATGATATCATGTTCATGCTTCCAGTTGCGACATATTTGGAAATCATGTGTGTCACAGAAACACTCTCAGACCTTAAAACCTGGGTAAAACAGAACTGGAAAAAAATCTGACAATAAAAATCTGACATATACAAGGGCCCAAAACAATTCAGAACATAATACAGTATATCGAGTACTTAACTGCTGTAATGCTAGTTTCCTGCAAAGTAAAAGCCAAGAGGGTCATTGTTCAAAATGTGTGTGGAAACTGAATGCCCTTAATAAAGGTTAAAGGTTTTGTCACTGCTACATGAACATTTCACAAAATGTACCTTACTAAATGTATTTGGCAAAAAAATGCATTTGGGTTTACAGTGTGTTATTTAATTCTTTATTACTACTTATTTCTAGCAATTCCTCTAGGGATTCCTGATCGATTCCTGATCTGGAGATTAAGATCCGTCTGCTGGAGCTCAGCTGATCCATATTTAATGTGAATCATCAGTGTGAATATCATTTCAAATGTTACAGGCCGCTGGTTTCCCGACAGTTTTTCAAACATGATTTAATTTTACCTTTCTGAAAATACCTGTAATCTTTTTACTGAATGAGTGCCTCTACTCCATCGGTAGGTTATCCATATATGTCTATCATTGATCTGCAGTCATAACTATGTGCAGAGAGAGAGAGAGCAGGTGCTCCTATTAATGAGAGTTAAGGGCCTTTTTACACCACCTAAATTCTCGTTAGTTTAGATAGCATTAAAATATATGCAAATGCAGCTTTTTGTTTACACTGCAGCTGAACCTGTCAGCTCACTGATACATATAATACAGACGCGCGCGCAGCAATTTGGCCTGGTGTTTTGACCCGGAAAAATTCACTTCTTGTTTACTTGGAAACCAACATGGCGTACAGGTGAAACGCTTTCTTTTTAAATCATTTTACCGGTGAGCAACTTCATAATGACACTACAGACTTGGTAGTGCTTTGCAGTGATTTCTTTTAGAGCTTCGACACAACGGTGCTACATAGCTATTTTTAGATACATCACACCAACTACTTCTATTGAAAGAGATGATATTCAATCATTCTTCTTCAATGTTTGAACGACACTGGAATGTTTAACAAGCAGGGCAAAAGCCTGTTAAGGAAGTATTACATTGATGGTAACTAGTGTAATACATTGTTGTCATGTTATAAGCTAGTAGGCTACCGTTAATGAATAACATAACTAGCCTATCTGGTGAGTCTGTTGTTTACATACAAAATGGTGCCAGAAGGACTTCAGAATTTCAGACCTTGACATCACCATGTAGGGCACCAATCAAACATCGCCATAAGATCTTTGTTTAGACCTGACTAGCCACGAGGGTCATCTGTCGAGAAGGTGTCCCATGTTATCTATGGAGGCCTTGCACAACAATTCAGATTTTCATCTGTTTAGACCATAAAAAAGTTATCTGCGATGCAAAATTGGCATAAATTTTCTTGGATACTAGATTTAATCTATAGTCTTGTGAGGTCACAGACCTTTGGAGACTGGATACATTTCAAAGTGGTGGTATTTGCATTTTACATTTTAGTCATTTAGCAGACACTCTTATCCAGATTGACTTACACTGAGCACATACATTTAAGAGAAACTAGGTGAAACAACCACAACTCAATAGTAAGAGCATTCAATATTTGAAGCAGTGAACAGGCAAAAACCGCGCTAGAAAAGGAGCATACAGATAAACAAAACATTTTAAGAGAACAGGTGGAAATCAACCAATCTATGTACTCATTGAAGAGGACGGTTTCCTGAAGATGGGTAGAGACTCTGCTGTTCTAGCCTCCCGTGGAAGCTGGTTCCACTGTGGAGAAGAGTTTTGACTGCTTTAATTGGGAGTTAACTTCACAAAGGCATGTGAGAGTCAGGAGCCCAGGGTTGGCGGAACGAAGAGCCCGTGTAGGGATGTGGGGTCGAGCATTGCCTGAAGGCAGGGAGGAGGAGCTCCTGTTTTAGCTCTGTAGGCGAGCACCATCGCCTTGTAGCAGATAAGAGTGGTATACATTGGTACAGTATATCAGGATGAATATCTAACATATACCGTATGTATAGGAACATTATCATCTGCTGTGTGAGGAGATGCTGCTCACTGTTAATCTGACTGTGAATATTTAGCATGCCCGTTGGCTCAACTTAAATGCCAACACAGCATCATTTTATGTTGGTCCTGAAATTAAACCAAATCACATTGATTTGTTTCACTAATCCAACTGAGTCACACGGAGTAGTTTCAAATTGGAAGTATCGTTCTCGTATGATTTTAAAGCTCATGAAAGATATGTATCTAACTGAGCTGATAAAAGAGAACCACATCTCTACAGGACATTTCTCTACATGTCTTTCCTGTGTTCATATAGCCCACTTCCCATACCCAGGTGAACAGCCTTTGGTCTAAAATAATGGAATCAGCCTTTTGACATGCATTTGGGACACAGTACCATTCCTCCCAAACAGCCATGACATACAGTGAGCATCATGATTAATTGGACAGAAACTATTCAATAACATTGAGTGCAGACATTCAACTTTCGTTTAAGGGTACATTCATAGGCATCAGATGAACCGTTTACACGTTACAGCACCTATAGTACATGGTCCCTCAATTTTCTGGCACCTCAAAGAAATTGGACAATTTAACCAAATGTAGAATAAAGCAATAACTGTTACATATCATTTGCATGCAGTGACTGCTTGAAGTCTGCGATGTATTGACGACATCAGACGCTGGGTATCTTCCCTGGAGATGCTCTGCCAGGCCTGTACTGCAGCCGTCTTTAGTTCCTGCTTGTTTCTGGGACGTACTGTCTTCAGTCTCTTCTACCGCATGTAAAATGCATGTTCAAATACCCTGGGCATGCCCAAGACAGCAGTTTGGTTTACCATTAACAAGAAAAAACAAGTGGTGAACTCAATTATGCCAAAAGACTCGGTAGACCATTGAAGACTACTGTAGTAGATGATCGGAGTATATTCTCTATGGTCAAGAAAACTGACATCAAAAATGCTCTCTTAGATGCAGGTGTAGATGTGTCAAAGTCTACCATATGTAGAAGAATACACCAGCAGGACTACAGAAGGTACACTACAAGAGGCAATCCACTGATATGTGTTTTCTATATAGTACAGGGTGTTTTCTATATAGTACGGGGTGATTTCTTTATAATACAGGGTGATTTCTTTATAATACAGGGTGTTTTCTATATAGTACAGGGTGATTTCTATATAGTACAGGGTGTTTTCTATATAGTACAGGGTGTTTTCTATATAGTACAGGGTGTTTTCTATATAGTACAGGGTGTTTTCTATATAGTACAGGGTGATTTCTATATAGTAAAAGGTGAATATAATTTTCAAATGACCCTTTTTGTAATTTTTTTTAATTTCCCTATTTTTTTCTGAATTTGGGTTGTAACAAAATAATGCGACTACAGATGGAAGTAGAACAATGAATTCTGATTCTCTACGGACTCTCTACAGAAATATTTTTTCTGCTCAGATAAAACCCTAGCAATGACCCTAAACGTACTCCTAGAGATACAAATGATTGGCAGACGAAAAGTGGAAATGCCTTGACTGGTTAAGTCAATCACCACATTTGAATCCAACTGAACAGGCATTTTACATGCTGAAGAGTGTGGTGGAATTCACCCAGATTATCTCAAATTAAGATGAGACAGAGACTGGTACAGTATCTCAATTACAGAATACAATTGATTATGCTTAAGCAGAGTAACACCAATATAAGATCAGTATAGCTCTGAAGCACAGACTCAGCGCATCATTTTTCATACTCAGTAAAACGACGTGTGCAATATACAGTGCATTCGGAAAGTATTCACAGCGCTTCCCTTTTTCCACATTTTGTTATGTTACTCCCTTATTCTGAAATGGATTAAATTCAATATTACCCTCAAAGTTCTACAAACAATACCCCATAATGACAATGTGAAGCAAGTGTGTTTGAAATCTTAGCAAGGGAGGCACAGATCTGGGGAAGGGTACAAAAAATATCTGCAGCATTGAAGGTCCCAATGAGCACAGTGGCCTCCATCATCCGTAAATGGAAGAATTTTGGACTGACCAGGACTCTTTCTAGAGCTGGCCGCCCAACCAAACTGAGCGATCAGGGGAGAAGGGGCTTAGTCAGGGAGGTGACTATTAATGAAATGTGCAAAAAGTGAAGCGCTGTGAATATTTTCCGGATACAATGTATGAGATAAGCATACTGACCTTTAGATCTCACCCAGGGCAAACAATTTCTTAACCATTCATACTCTTGTTGTAACCTTCTTAACCCATCCTGGGGTGTGTTCCTGAGTGATAAAGAAGTGTTTGCAAAAATCAGAAAATAAGTGGTTACAGTTCATGACTGCCAATAGCTGTTCAGTCAGGCCACAAAGGACAGGGGTCAGGCCACAAAGGACAGGGGTCAGGCCACAAAGGACAGGGGTCAGGCCGCTGAGGACAAGACACTGCAACTTCTATACAATTTTACATTACAACATACTATCTGTCATTTTTTTACATAATAAGGTCACAATGGTACAATTACAATATTTCTACAACAACAGGAAGGCAACAAGTCCCAGAAACAAGCAAGAACTGAAGATGGCTGCATGGCAATTATTACTTTATTCTACATTATGTTGAACTGTCCCAATGTTTTTTGTCCCCAAAAATGGGGCGACCATATACAAAAGGTGCTGTCATTTCTAAACGGTTTATCTGATATGTACTGTATGTACCCTCAAATTAAAGCTGACATGTCTGCAATTCAACCTCATTGTCATTGTAGCCTTTTAAACTCACAGTGCCAGAGTACAGGACCAAATGAATAGAAAATGGTCACTGTTCAATGGATTATGATCCTCACTGTATCTTGCATTATTTTACTGCTCTTGCACCGAAAGTCACACACAACATCCCCATAATGTAATTTGATCAATGCTCAACTACTGAAGATCTTTGCATCTGACTGGAAGTGTGCAGATCGATTTTACTATCCTTCCAGTTTGACCTTTAGGTTTACAGAACCTTAACCTTTTAAGTTTCAGTGTCCGGTAAATTCCATGCACTAGATAGTTCTTAAAATAGCACATTTTATTTATTTTGATGCTTGGGTTGGCTTAGCTGCCCTACTTTTTAACTTGTATCTTTGTTGTCCCGGGTGGATTCTTTCTTTTTTACACATTCTTTAAGAAAATAACACTTGTTTATAATTTTGAGACCTTGGGAATGGAATCTTCTATTGGGAATTTTGGTAAAATTAGTAATTCACATATACAGTAGTGGCTGTTTTTGAGGTCCCTCATGTGTTATATACCTGATAAAAAAGATAATATTCAATGAAAATATATATTTGATTTTATATCTCCAAACCACTTTAAACTTGCTAAAATGGTCGATGCACATTTAAATTATCATGCAGGGTTGTCAATAAGAAATAATTTACAATAAGATAGATGAATACTTCTGAGTTATGAAAATTGGATTCACACCAGGTCCGGCAAACTGGTTGCATTGCGGCGGAAGTCCATTCATTTCAATAGGAAGCGATGCGCACCGCTGCGACAAATCTACCGGGACCGGCAAAATGTGGATGCGGTGCAGCAAGGTGTGTCGCAAGAGTTGAAATAATCCAACTTTTGCGGTGCTTTGCCATACGGTGCCAGAACCGGAAGTTGATTTATCTCTGAGAAAGAGCTAATATGTCGCTTTCATCTATGGGTGTGTGAGATTGCAAGACAAGCTTTGACAGCTCAGTAGATAGTTTTCGTATTGTCAATTAATACTAAACTGAAAACAGCTCCTGTCAGTCGCCTTGTTGGAGATGGACAGTTGTATGCAATGTTGCCCACCATCTCATAGATGCGGAAGATTGATTACGATGTTGATTGCAGTGTACAAGTGTGTCTGCATTACGATGTTGTACGGGGATTTTTTGCCTGTCTCATGTGAATCCAGCTTTAGACCTAACAGGGTGGAACATTTTGAGATAAGTTAGCCACAGCTCTGTGAGTGATCCAGATTTATTTAGCTAACCATCTACACATAAACAGAACTTTTATAACATGATAAAATATGTTTTGGTTTTTTATTATCGGACCAACTATGTTCGTTACGTAGTCTCACAAGCAGGTTAACATTATAAAAGTAGGAAAAAAATATATAAGCAAATGTTTATGCTCCCCTCAGTTTTCTCCTTCGAATTCTCCACAAAATAATGATGTCACGGAAAATGATCTCAATGAAATTACATTTCGTTCCACTTCATGATTGTGTACCACTTGTTGTTGCTTCTTCACAAAAAATTACAGTTTTATATCTTTATGTTTGAAGCCTGAAATGTGGCAAAAGGTCGAAATGTTCAAGGGGGCCGAATACTTTCGCAAGGCACTGTACATGGGGAATATTCCTCCAACAATGCTCCTCGCCTTCTTCCTGGTTCCAGGGCTGCATATATGAGGGACTCTGCTCATCCTAACCAGGCACGGCTGTTTGTAATTCTTCATGAGAAACTTCTACTCAAATCTAGCCCTCTCTCGTCCCTACTTCATCTCCCAGCAGCCCTGGCCAGGAAGAGGCGTGGCTGACCCCAAAGGGGATATATTACAAAATAAAGGTCCAACACAAAACACCATGCCATTGCATTGAACATTAACACAAGACTGAATAGAAATGTTAATGGGAAATCAACAAACTTTTGAGTCTCAGACTTTGAATGCCAGCCCACATTGGGCTGGGCATCACAACGGTACCAAAATAAAGGTGAGAAAATTACAAAAACTTTTTTATGTGCATTATTCTTTGTTTATCTGATAAGGAAGACAGAAATTCAAAATTTAAGCCATTTGATTTAAATATTTGACACAGTATACAGAAGATATGAGGAAGTATTTCATGGGGACAGAAATGTTACCGCATAACAGGAATGACCCACCCCCCCACCACTCCTCTTTCTGTTGCCATGTTAGTACGCCACATAAAACAAGTAGTTCCTATTAAGCTAATTGTTTAACAAGGTCTGAACACTTACAGTATCTCATAAAAGTGAGTAAACCCCTCACATTTTGGTAAATACTGTATTTATTATAATTATTATAATTTTTCATGTGACAACACTAAAGAAATGACACTGCTACAATGCAAAGTAGTGAGAGTGCAGTTTGTATAAACGTGTAAACTGGAAGTTCAACATGGCACCTCATGGCAAAGATCTGAAAGAAAGAATTATTGCTCTACATACAGATGGCCAAGGCTAAAAGAAGATTGCCAAGACCCTGAAACTGAGCTGCAGCACGGTGGCCAAGTCCATACAGTGGTTTAACAGGACAGGTTCCACTCAGAACAGGCCTCACCATGGTCGACCAAGGAAGTTGAGTGCATGTGCTCAGCGTCATATCCAGAGGTTGTCTTTGGGAAATGGACGTATGAGTGCTTCCAGCAATGCTGCAGAGGTTGAAGGGGTGGGGGGTCAGCCTGTCAGTGCTCAGACCATACACCGCGCACTGCATCAAAGTGGTCTGCATGGCTGTTGTCCCAGAAGGAAGCCTCTTCTAAAGATGATGCACAAGAAAGCCCGCAAACAGTTTGCTGAAGACAAGCTGACTAAGGACATGGATTACTGGAACCATGTCATGTGGTCTAATGAGACCAAGATAAACTTATTTGGTTCAGATCGTGTCAAGCGTGTGTGGCGTCAACCAGGTGAGAAGTACAAAGACAAGTGTGTCTTGCCTACAGTCAAGCAATGGCTGTGTGTTGAGCTATTTTGAGGGGACAGCAAATGTACACTGCTATACAAGCTGTACCACTCACTACTTTACATTCTAGCAAAGTATAATTTCTTCAGTGTTGTCACATGGAATGTTATAATCAAATATTTACCAAAATGTGAGCGGTGTACTCACTTTTGTGAGATTCTGTATGTTCTTTTCTTTATTTTAAATCTGCTTAAGTGATGTTTATGTTTATTTACATACGTGTTTATGTTTTCCACATTTTTTGGGATGTTTTAAAGACTCGACCCTGGCAACATCAGACAGCCTACTATGGGTAATTTAATCACTACAAGCCAACATTTGTGTAGTTGCCAGAGAAACAGCTGAGTAGCTGAATATGCATTTATTTAAGTGATTTTTTGGAGATATTTAAATACATCCATTACAATCCAGGAATTGTGAATGCAGGCGGTCTGTGGACAGATGTATTGGTCTAAGCTGACTCTGGTTCACATGTGCACTGGCGACTGTGGTTCGAGCCCCAGGTCAACGACTGTCTCTGCTATTTCTCTATGTCTCCCCCTACCTGTCTCCCCCTCTCTGTCTCCCCCTACCTGTCTCCCCCTCTCTGTCTCCCCCTACCTGTCTCCCTGGCTTCTGCTTCTTCCTGTCAATTTTTGTTTTTGAAAAATAACCCCCAAAAAAGTCTTCAAAAAATTCAAATAAAAAAGTGAGTGAATTACTTGCATTTTTCAGGTCCATATTGTGAGCTACTCCAGATCTCTCCGGTTTTCAGCTACATTTGATATCTTTATAAAATCAATGGCCAGGTGATCACGTTGCTAGCCATGCCATGATACATGACTAATTAGTCACGGCTTGAAGGTGCCATGGTATAGTATAGCTAAGACAATTACTGGTAGGCTAACGAGCCGGCTACCAATATGTTCACATACAGTCCCTGCTTAATAGCTAGCTATCACTTCATCACGGAAAAACACTATTACATAACGGATGAGATTACCTAAATCCTCTGGCTGGCAGACATCGGCGACAATGATTTTGTGTTGAGTGAAAGTTAAAATCATTTTTATTTTGTAGATCGTCTTATTTGGAAGTTGGTGTTAAGACTTGAAACGAGAGGAATTGTCCGCCATGTTTTTTATTTTGACCAGTTCCTCAGAGTTGGCATAATGATACTTTTACGTTACATACTTCTGCACTGAGTGATTAGGCTACTTCTAACCATGTGGTTAACAGGGATTTGTCTAAGGCTTTGAACCCCATTTTAGCCAATCAAATTGCAGATATCGCCAAACCCGTGTTATAACATATAGTAACTACATGACCAAACAGATGTACAGCAGGGAACCAAACATATGTCCAAACATTGGCCTTCCTTAAACCAGTCTGTCAAAGACCCTGACGGACTATACTCACTAGCCATGCACTTATTTAGCTCACACCAGATATACCAAATGTCCATCAGGTCATCAGAGACTTTCCTCGTGTGTTTGGCTGAAACAAAGCAGCTCCGCCCCTTCCTGGGTCACACCAGGTCAGTTTAATAAACTAGCTGGCAACCGGCCTTTGTTTAGGAATTCACATTTACTCCAAACCTGAAACCTCAGCTGCATTATGTTGTTTCAGCAAGTCTGAAAATACATCCGTATACTGTTTGCCAAGTCTCTATTCACTGTAATATTTATGTTGAAATGATGCCAGTGAATATTCACCAGCATCACTCCTCCCTGCTGCAGACAGACAATAACCTATTCTATTGTGATGAGTGCTGCCTGCTCGCCTGTCTGCCTGCCTCCAGCCCTGGCTTAGGGTTACAGTGCAAAGCATTTCATAATAGAAACACACTTAGTATTATTGCCATACCCAGTGCATTTCTCTACCTAGTAGCTGGGCTGCTTTATGAGTGGGGGAAAACATGTAGTTGTCACATGTGGTACGGTGTGGTGCTCATTGTGGTTACTGCTGGCGGTAGGTTCAGATGGGCAGCAGTGCATTGTGGGAACGTTTCTCTCCATATTTCCCCACAGAGTTTCTCAGTCTCACTTGGTCATCGATCTCCATTGCAGAGCTGTGCAGAAAGCAAAACACATTGCAGAAACTGCCTTAATTGCTCTTCGCTTGCACTTAGGGTTGATGTTGTTGTAACTCGATTTAAATGTCTGCTGAAAATATGCTAGGCGTTAAGGTACTCTACTGGCCTGATGCTGATTCGAAATGGAGAAATGACCATCATCTATACTATATCGGTATCTCCAGGGCAGCAGCCGCCAGCTCGTCTGCAGATCCATTGTACCTAAATCAATGATGAATCATTCAACTGGTGTCTGTCGGTTTCTCAGTAAAACAAGTTTGCAGCTTACGACTTTACAGGCTTGATTAAAATTCCTGGGTATGCTATTAAACAGGGGGAGTTCAATTGTGAGGGGTCATTTTTCACCTTTGATTAAAAGGTGGGGCTGTATTGAATTTTGGGATCGCTGAAGCACTGCACACACGGTAAAATGTGAATTTCTTAACACATTCTCACGTTCACATGCTGTCCTCAACCTAATGGTTTAGATGAATTGGTCACATTTTATTATAGATTCTGAATACTTTTGACTTTGGTCAGAGACCGTGTGGAAACTATGAAACGTCAGTAAAATGTTCAGTAAGATATTGAGTGACAAACGCTCACGAGAGACATTATAATTTACTATAATATTCAAATATACAAATGATCCTGTTTACCACAAGGTTTTCATGTAAATATAACAGATTCTGTACATTTGCTGCTGCATTATTATAAGTAATTCTACGAAAATTTCACTTGCGCCAAGTTTATGTTTTGCCCCAAATGAAAAACGCAATTCGATACTAATATTTTTTGTATTTCCTACAACAACATGGTATGACATGTATAAGAAAAAAAACATTTTATGAGCTATCTATAAATATTTTAAGAAAGGTGCACGTTTTTGACAATTATTACAGGACAGCAAAAAGTATTAATTTACATGGTAAGTTAACTGAAAACATGTTCTCATTTGCAACAACGAACTGGGTAAGTCAGGCAAAATTTCTATAATAAATGATATAAGGTGGTATTTTTTTGCCATAGAGCTTAATAAACAGAAAGTGCAAAATGCATTGGTCTGCGAGATTTTAAAGTCAGCCAGTCTACTTTCTAATAAAGGATGCAATGCTGTGTACTGAACCTGTCTCCTGTAATAAACCAAATGAAACTATGCTACACAGCATCAAAAGGTTTTAACACAGAAGCAGAGGTATGCCTATATAGAGTGTTCCTCCATAATCAATGACAGGTAGAAAAGTAAATATAGTAGTATTAAAGTCTGTTGAGACCTTTCTCATATATGTGTGTTTTATGTTGTCATGCCATGTTTTTATATGAAATGCATAACAATCATGCATTATATTATGCACACTGCTCCACTTCATTGTCTTTTTTATTATTATATATTTTTCCCTCATTTTCCTTCCTTCCGGATTCCCAATAACCCTGCTTTGTCGGCAACTCCGCAACTCCTTGGACAGATCTGTGGAATGGCAAGGGGCGCGCACTTGGTTCATCCAACCACATGCCGCCCAGCTCTGATTCTTTTCGCACTGCTCACCCAACACGGAAGCCTTTAGTCAGATCATGCACGGGATGATTACATTCACCAACTGTACTTCCGCAATTTAATTTAAAGGGGCCCGATCTGGACACAAGGAGTGGCTGGAGAGCAATGTGGCAGGATATATAATCTGACTTATCAAACCCAAATCCCGGGCAGCGCTATCTCAAGTTGCGCTGCCTTGTGCAGGAGGTCCAAGCAAAGTCAGAGAACACATAGTCAGGCTCGAACCACTGACTATCATGACGTAGACTGTCCTGCAATGTAGCGACTTAGCCACGTGGGCCCCGCACTGCTCCAGAAAATTAAGGGATCACTCAAATCACACATTGGGTGTCAAAGATCAAAATCTTTACTGTACATGGTGTAATTTGTTAAGAATAAAATGACGTAACAATAGTCAATGTAAACTAAAATCACCAACTGATTGAGGGCTGGATTCAAACTCACACTGAAAATCAAAGTATACAATTGAAATCACAGGCTTTTCCAACTTGATTTCACGGCAACACATAATGTGAATCAGTAGTGTGAATGACAACCATGTGCCTGTTTGCACTCCTGATGAGACGGCGGATGGTTTCCCGGTGGATCTCCTCCCAGACTTGGAATCAGACATCAGTGAGCTCCTGGGCAGTCTGTGGCGCTACTTGGCGATGTTAGATGCATAGCGTACCAGAGGTTCTCAGGTTGATTGAGGTCTGGGCAACGTTCGGGCCAGTCAATGGCATCAATTCTTTCATCATCCAGGAACTGCCTACACACTTTGGCATGAGGCCTGTCATTGTCCTGCTCCAGGAGGAACCCAGGGCTCACTGCACCAGCATAAGTTCTGACGAAGGGTCTGAATATTTCATTTCGGTACCTAATCGCAATTAGGGTACATTTGGCTAGCACGTGGAATTCTGTGCGTTCCTCCAAGGATATGCCTTCCCAGACCATCACTAGCCCACCGACAAACTGGTCATGCTGGGTGATGTTGCAGGCAGCATAGCGTTCACCACAGCATCTCCAGAGTCTTTCACGTCTGTCACATGTACTCAGTGTGAACCTGCTTTCATCTGTGAAGGGAACGGGGCGACAATTGCGGACCTGCCAATTCTGGTGTTCTCTGGTGAATGCCAATCGAGCTGCACGGTGCTGTGCTGTGAGCACAGGTACACAACAAAATCACAAGTGTTAAATCAACTTTATGAGTGTTAAATGAACACGCTCAGTGTTTATATAGCACCAATGGGAAGTATATGAACACTGAGAATGTTACTTTAACACTCTCAGAGTTGATTTAACACTGGTGATTTTGCTGTGTACCACTAGAGAATGTCGTGCCCTCATGCCACCCTCATGGAATTTGTTTTTGACAGTTTGGTCAGAAACATGCACACCAGTAGCCCGCTGGAGGTCATTTTGTAGGGCTCTGGCAGTGCTCCTCCTGTTCCTATTCGCAAAAGGGAGCAGATACCGGTTCTGCTGTTGGGTTGATGCCCATCTACGGCCCTGTCTAAGTCTCCTCGTGTAAAGGCCCGTCTTCTGGTATCTCCTCCGTGCTCTTGAGACTGTATTTGGAGTCACAGTGAACCTTCATGCGACAGAACATGTAAATTTGACATCCTGGAGGAACTGGACTGCCTGTGTAAAATGAATGGGCTGCAGGTACTGCCTTATGATGCCAGTAGTGACAAGGACACTAGCAAATTGCAAAAAAAAAGAGAAATTGTCTGTGGCCACCACCTGCAAACCATTCCCTTTTTAGGGGTTGTCTTGCTGTTGCCTCTCCAGTGCATCTGTTGTCACTTTAATTTGCATCAAAACTGGTGACATTGATTCACAATCGCTTATGCTTCCTAACTGAACAAATCGATTGACTTGTTGTTATACTGTGATGGTTGTGTTCCCTTACATTTTCTGAGCAGTTTATATAGAATAGGCTTTAGTATTAAGGCAAACCATATTCAAATTGAATTGTATTTGAATGATTATTTTCCATGATGGTGAGCAGAGCCAGTGATCATGTGACTTGGGGTTGACCTATGGTCTGACCTCCACACCAGACCCAGCCAGTGACACGTGGCTCAGATCCTTTTTCTTCTACCCACGGCATCCGTCTGCAGCGTGTGCTGTGGTAGACTTTGGACTGGGCTCTGCACAGAGCAGACAATAGAGATAGATCTGGACAGAGATGGAGATAGAGAGCGAAAGAGAGACATGGAGGGGGGGGAAGGGGACAGAGAGATGGATCAGTATTTCACTCCTTCTGTCAGGCTCACACAAAGACAGCAGTGTCAGACTCAGAGGTTACTGGCTGCCTTCCTTGGTGCTGAGGTGTGATGGAGAGGAAATTGGTCTGTCAGAATCCTGTGGAATCTGGTATTATTCTCCAGGGTCTTGTTGCCATCCTCTCACTCCTGTCTCTGTCTTCTCATCTTCTTTCTTGTCCCGCTGCTTGATAAAATAATTCATGCAAATAGTGTGAGGTATGGCGCGCAGGTGAAAGACGAGGCCATTCACCCGACACAGGCCGTGACGCACTACTGGGTTCGATGCCTGAAACAGGCTGGTCGGCCTCAACCTGGCTGGGCTTTTCTCCTGCTCCGACGGAGAGTAAGAGGTGTACGGATCTCCCCACAACCAGGGGTTTAGCGCGGTTACAGTCGGACACGTTCACCAACACACTCTAGGGAATGCCAAGGCACACAGAACGCTCTGGCGTTACACACAGGGGGAGGGAGATCAGTGTTACTTATCCACCTGTTTGGCCTTCAGTCAGCTCTCTTCCTCCCTCTAGTGTGTTTGTTTCCTCAGGGTATCAGCTTTACAGTTCACGCTTTGCGTGGCTACTCAGAATCCTTCCTCTGTCCAACATGGAGTACATTCTCATTCCTTCACTTGAAGTCCAACACTGTCAGAAACCACTATAGGTTGAGAATTGAGGTAGTTACACGCAAGGGAAAGCATCAATCTGGGAATATTTTATTGGCATTTATGTTATAGTTGTGTAGAGATTATCCAATCGTATGTAACTTAAATGGCAGCAGTCTCAGATAACATTATAGCACTGTCAGTGTGGACTCATATTGACACTGAACCAGTGTTAAATGGTAACACTGGGTATGGTTAAACCATTTAACACTAATAACACAGGGTAGTGTTAAACCATTGATTTTAACACTACCCAGTCTTATCACTTAACACTGGTTCAGTGTCTATATGAGTCCACACTGAAGTGTTAATTTAACACTGGAGAATGTGCTGTGTATGTTGCATAATAGAAAGTGGAATAATTTAGTGTGAGTCATCAGGCTAGTTCAGGTTGTCATAACTGGAATGGTGTTGTTCTTCCAGGAAGCAGTCTGAGTTTGAGGCAAATGCAATTACTGTCAACTGACTGATTGAATTATCCTACAAAACAGGAAGAACAAATGAGTGTTCTGTTACACATGTAAAAGTCAGCGCCTTTTTCGGCTGTGCGACCAATTACATTTTTCATAGTGTAACAACACTGAGATATGTCAGTTTTTGTCTGGCACCCAGGAGCTGTCAGCCATGTTGTGTTCACCTCTTCTCACCTTGATATTCTGCTTGAGCTCCTTGCTCAGCTGTCTACTGTGACAGCTGCTAACACTTTCAGGTGCCTCCGCTACACAGGGAGAGGTCTCTTTGACAGGGTGATTGACGTAAAGCACCAGAGTTAAAACATGGCCACACACACTGGGTTCATATTCACTGGCAAGCTAGATCAGTGGTTTCCAAACTTTTTTGCCTCATACAAATCTTATTGAGTTGGGTTTCTTTTTGAGTTGCAACCCACCTTCTCAGTGCAACTGTGAAAGAACATGTACAGGCCAAAAAAAGTACCTGATTATGTAAATGAACTGTAATCTTTTTCTCATTTTCGTGAGTAAGGATTTGTAAAGGGCAATCTCTAAGAGATTGTGTATGAAATTATAAAAACAAAAAAAATCTTGGGTTGGTTTGTGGCAATGGTCTAAATTCTTTTAGTACCATAGCAAAAATCACCTGACGCCTTAATTTTCACAGCAGGTATAACAGTTCTCCATGCAGACCAGAGATACCACAGTGACATTTCTATGTTTAATAGAGCATGAACTGCTCAATTATTGCTTCAACATCTCAATGGGTTTTAGGGCTGGATTTTTACTTGGCCGTTCCAAAACATTACATTTCTTGTTTTTCAACCATTCTGATGAAGACTTGCTTGCATGTTTCTGATTGTTGTCTTGCTTCATGACACAGCTTGGGTTCACCTCGCAGAAGAGCTGCTAAATACGGCTTGTGGTCTCAATCTGACTCTGCTGTGTCCTCTAATTTAGGAAACTTTATGTACCTGCAGTGGAGTTACTACAAATGTTGTGCCATGAACACAATTCAATTTACCAGGGATGTGCCAGTATTTACCTCATCAGGCTTTCACATCCTTATCCACAGAATTATTACAATCATGTTAATCTAAACGACAACATGAAATGAGTTTCACTGTGTCCAGCAGGTTTGTGTTCAATTCCATTTAAATTACAGTAACTCAAGATTCTAATTATTTCAATTCATTTTAGTGACGAAGATTTTGAATTGGGTTTACTCATCTAATTGCATGGAATTGAGCCCAGCCCAGTTGCCAAGTCAGTATCCCTACGTTATAATTTAATGGAAAGAGAATAATTCTAGTTTGAGAACAACAAACGTCATCAACACATCCACAATGACATAACAGGTACCGGTGTCTTCTCCCTGGTGTCTTCTTGTTCCACCCAGATGCTCTCCATTCACCCATCTGCTCTGGTGGAAACTTAATTCAAAGCTCATTTCCCCCTGCTGCTGTCTGTGTCTGAGGGTACTATTACCTTTCGCTTCCCCTCATATAACCCATTCCCCAGTCTGGTGATGGCGTGCTGGATTGGGCCTTATAGCGTACTGGGGTGGGATAGCGGAGAGAGAGAGAGAAGGAGCAACAGTGGGCGGGATGGTGAAGTACCAAGTCATCAACTCTGCAGTAGCCCTGTATGGAGCTGTCATTGGGACCAGCGGGAACCAGATGACAGATTGGGACAGCATGTGTGATGAAGGGCCACTGAGCCACCACTACTGTTAGATAGGAGACCTCCCCCTGGCTGCAACACGGCCTGTTCCTATAACTCACTAGTTCGATTAGGGAGTTTGGTTTACTCACTCATACCGCTTGTTTTGCACTTTTCCTTAAATTAATAGTTAGAAGTCTCCTGTTTTTTATTTCACCAGAACTGGCCTAGGAACAAGCCCCTACAATCTTGACTCTTTTTAAATTGATTACTGTAAAATAATCATACACTTTAACAATAATTTCCCCTCCAAAAGCATGCCCTATACAGCTGTAGAGCATGTGATGTTAACAGTATTTGCTATAATCAGTTTTTGTTCATTGGCGAGAGAACGTGTGGGCGTACATTCTAGACTCTCCAAGGCTGCAGTGAAAGCATTCGATAGTTAGCTGCCCACAGCAGTCTGCACTTAGGTGAAGAGATCAAATCCTGTCAGCAAATTGACAGATTCTGCACTGCGTGGCGGAAGTTGGCTCAGCACCATCTCGAGGCGATGGATTGGATGTTGGACAGAGCTCCTTTGGCTCACCAGTCTAGCAACTCCTTGTGGTTGGTCAGGCGTCTGCAAGCTCAATAGTGGTTGTTGGCTGAAGAATGTTCTGTTCTCCGGGCGCAAATGGACCAGCAAATACTTCCTGGTTACGCAAGCAGCGTGACGTGAAGCAGTGGATAGGTAATACGTAGCAGCAGTAGTGTATGTTTGATTGTGTTTGTGTGCTCATATCAACACTAAATTTTTTTTAAATCAACACAAAAAAAAAATTAAATCTGTGTTTCACCTCATCTTGCATAATTCTCTGTCACATTATTGCACATGTTGTGGCATTGTGGGTGTTGGATGGGATAGGAGACCGGAATGCAGTGAAGTTGTGTTCTTAGATTTTATTTAGAACACCTTGAGGAGGTACTTCCATGTAGTAAGCCAGAGCTGCTATGTAACACTGGATCTGTAGCTGCACAACAACATATATAAAGCTACGAAATTCAATCCAAATTCCAAATGAATTGTTTCTCACTTTAAAACCTGATGTGAATTCATGCTGTGAAGCCAAAATACAATGAACATTCAGCGTCCTGAGCGGGAAGAAGCACTGACATATTTCATCTGCCTGGGTAAGGTGGATACCTAAGACCTTGAAGTTCAGGCTTGTTCCAGTTCAAGTCTATGTTTCTCTAACTGACATTTTTTAGTCAGGGAATCATAATGCAGGGGTATTCCAGAAAATTGGATTAGTGATTTAACAAGCTCTATCAAACCTGAACTTGAACAAAGTCTGGGATTTTGGCACCGGGGCACCGCCAAGGGGGGGCCACGGCCACCCCGAAATAATGTTATATACAAATATATAACACATTAAAACAGGATTGTTGTGGATCTCAAAATGTTAATTGTAGCGGTATTAGTCTATGCACATCAGATAATTTGTAACATTAACAGTAAAATAAGAAACCAAAGTGCAATTTCTTAACTCTCACATTGAAATAGTTTTCAAATAGCCGATATATTACATCAGCAAAATAGAATTCCTGAATTTCAGTAGTCTTTTGGTTTTGGTGTGCCACGCCAAGATTTTCAGTGGCCCCACCTGGCCACCCCTATAAAAAATGTTTGGCACAGCCAAGAGAACTTTAATTTAGCCTGGTCAGTAACCATAGCAACAAATGCTCTGAACCAAACCTGCTATCAGAACCAGCATTAACTTTTCTGCAATTTGAGCTACAGTAGCTCGTCTGTTGGATCGGACCTCAAATTGCTGAAAAAGTTAATGCTGGTTCTGATAGACCACAGTGCATCGCAGTTTGATGCATATGGGGCTGCTGTTTTGGCAGTAAAAGAGGGACCTACACAACATTAGGTCATAATGTTATGGCTCATCGGTGTATATACATGTTTATGTAATTGAATTTACAGGCGCCCGATCTGCACACAAAGAATCACTGTAGAGTGACGTGGCAGGATAGATAATCCAATTTATCTATCCCAAATCCCGGGCAGTGCTATGCCAATTTGCGCTGCCTCGTGCAAGAGGCCAGGGGAAAGTCTGAGGAGCCATAGTCTCGAACCACTGACCGTCATGACATGCTTGTCCTGCAATGCAGTGACTTACAGTAGACCACTATGCCATGTGGACACCCCCAAAAAGTATATTTGTATAGGAAATAGCATTAAATGTCAGTATATTTATATTATTCCAATACCTATAAGTTTTCAACATTCCAAACGTAATACTTTGGGGTTAACAGAAACTCAAAAATGAAGGGCTAAACTTTTGAGGGTTACATAGATTTTCGCTACCCTGCCCTTGTGTACAGTATGCGATGTGTGTGTGTGCATTGGACGTAGTAGCCAGTTCAAGAGCGTTGGCTGATTTATGTGAATCCCATAGGCAGTAGTCTCTTTAAGCCTTTTTGGTTTGTTTCTGGGAGGAACTGAGTGAGAGGCATAGCGGTGTTGACAGGCATTGACACAGGGATGCCAGATTTCAGCATGTTTCTCCTACCCCAACCCCCCCCCCCCTCCCCATTGCTTTAAATGGAGTTAGAGTGGTGCAGCAGATGGGGACTACAGCTCAGACTGGCTTTGATATGAAATTATCTGATAGATCAAATCACTGTGGAAAAGCTTGGCTGACCTACACTTGCATATCTTGGCTTCAGATATGTTGATAAGGAACTGCCCTGATTGATTTATTTGAATACTGTGGGGTTTTCATTTTTTGGACAGATGAAGAAATGTAAACAGACCTTGCTATTGTTGACTTTGACTAAGGAGGAAATGGAACAGTACTGTAGATTACCAGAGCTCAGATAAAAGGCTCCACGTTTTGGGGCACCACTGCTACTAACATGCTCTGCTCCCTGGACTGAAATGCCAAACAAATCCAACCATGGCAGCCATGGAAACCAATATGCAGTGTGACAGCAAAGGTGACTCAATGCTATTGATACATTTTTAGATGAACACAGCTTTTGCTTAATCCTTTTACTGGCTTCAGAAATCCAAATGATGGAATATGCTTAGTGTTGTTTTTGCATGACACATTTTTGTGGTATTGTTCAGAGAACCTCTAAACATCTCAAAATCGTTGTGCCGGTTTTGTGTCCGACATGACATTCACTAAATATACACCTTCTCAGCGCGTTCGGTAATTCCCAACTTGGCCACCGTATGTTGCTCAAAAACATTCGTTTACGTCACTGCAACATTTTTGAAAATACTAAGTGTTCGTTTTTGATGCGAGTTGATCTTCGAATCCAGTCGATAGGAGAATAAAACGGGACAAATGAATATCAGGAAGTCCAACGAATGCATCTACGGTAGATGTATTTAAAAAAATGTTGCACTGACGTAAACAAAGGTTTTTGGGCAACTCACAGTGGATGAATTACTGAACACACTGAAAGGGTGTATTTAGTGAGTTCCTTTAAAAAGAAGGTTAATTCCAAGCCATTCTGAAGTCTGCATAGAAATGATTGTGGAATGATGAGAGGGCAGAGTTGCTGTGAAGGTGATAAATCCACAGAGATCCTTGGCTGTGGGCTGTGGGCCGGCCTGTTCCTCTACGTTCCTCCAGGCTATCTGAGGAGGACATAATAAATTGGAAGGCTACTCAGGGTGAGCTAGCAGAGCAGTAAATTACATGCAAAATTAGACTCTCAAAAAGTTCAGTGACTAGCGCTTTTCATACCACAACCACTTTTTTCTACTTTGCTCTGGTGGGTAACGTACACCCAGCTCACATGTTAGGCAAAGCAGCTACTTTCAGAGGAAGAGCTGGTACGAAGGCTAGGGTACACTGGTTCCCTGGGGCTATTAACTGATAAGAGCTTCACTGTTAATTGAAGCTGCCATTTGAAGGAACCAACTGGAACGTTGGGTTCTCACTAGTATACAACGTCACGCAGTACTGAAACAGAGGTTCACTGATCACAAGTTCATTTTCTCCACTCTTCCATCTAAACCACTGTACTGCACACCTTTGATTTTCTCCCCACTGCCAAAGTGGCCTGTAGTAACGACCGTTACTGTACAGCTTAATCAAATAGCTCTTAGTAAATTAACGCTATGGATCACAATGGAACTCTCAGTTAGTTGAATTATCAGGGAATCAATTATTGCATGAAGCAGGATCTTACGCTCAACCCTGATTTCCAAACATCATTGGGTTAAAAAAGCCATCTTTCAGATAATTGCAGTATTTGTTATTTAAAATTGGATTCTTGGAGTAAGTCTTTTTTGCTCTTGTCTTTTATCGATGAAATCAGAAGTGCATTGGAGCTGCTGGAAGGCCATTTGTGAGGAAACTGCACCTTGAACCAATTATGTCGTAAATTATGACTGGTTTTGTAAATTACATCCAAATCGCCTACATTGCTGTAGTAAAACTCAACATTTGTAAATCAATACAACGTCTGGGGTGCCTACAATCAATAGATCTCCTTAATGATAGGAAACCATTACGCTGAGCTCTGGGGCCATTTGTAACATTGTGAGGACAGACGCAATGAAAATCCAAATTGATGTAATTTATTCAGGCGTACATATCAATTACAGGGCATGACATTTCCCGATACGTGGTTAAAATCAGGGCCATGCAGGCAGCCCTGTGCCTGGCCTCACAGCGGAGCAATCACAGCTTCACTAGCGCAAGATAGTGTAGCCAAGGGAACTTTCCAAGACACTGTAGCCAAGGGTACTATCCATTGCTTCTTTATATCTTCACATGATTAGTTAATATTCCTTAGAGCAACAGAGCATTTTTTCTTCCTTTAATGGAAGCAGAGAGAGTTTTAGGCTTCTCAGTTTTGAACTGGGTCCATACAAGAACCAAGCTAACGAGTTCTCAGCTAGGTAGAGAGGGACTGTAGATTTAGGCTCTGCTTATATTACCATGGTCATATTTTCTTCAAGTTGTCTTTTTTTTGTAGTGGCTAATTGTGTAGATGCCATTTTAATTTGTGCCATGAGCTTTTTGGATTAGAATGTAACATCTCGACCAATGTCCATAAATGTAAAAGATAATTCAGAATAATATGAATGTACTGTAATAACTGATGGAATGCATGAATCTGGGTTAGAGGATGTATTTCCGGAATTGTATGTAGATACTGTTTATGAAACTTTCCTATAGACAGTTATATTTTCAAAGTCATACAGAACCAATTGTAGAGAACGACTGCACATTCCACTACATCATAGTTTGTGTATTTATTCTTTAAAAAGCAGGAAGTAGTTTTGTAGGGCTCCTATAGTAATGTCTGCTCCCATGCAGTTTTCTAGTGGGTTTCCCCAGCCTTGTCATCACTTCAGCCGTCGCTATGCCCATCTATTATTCAGCGCTGCACATCGAACGACACGAGGTTACAACAGGAAAGAGGGTCTCAACTTCCCCCCTAAACTCTGATGGTTCATATAAAAAGATTGAGGAACCCTCTTCACTAAATTTAGCTGATTTACAGACTCCAATGTGACCGACATTCTATGCAACTCATCAAACTAACATTAACTAAAATATTGTCTACTGCAGTATTTATTTAAAAAATAGCTAAAGTATTCACGGAAAAAATCCAGATACTCCAGTATATGGCTTATAGATTATACCAGCCAAGCCAAGATGGTTCCCACCTGATGTTTATCTCCTTCACCTCTTAACCCAATCACGGCTTCTGTGTGATTCTAATGCTAGTACTTGATTGGTTTAATTTGACAGTGGAGGGCATTTTAAAAGGGCAGTTAGTGCACCCAAAGCTTACTGAGGGGAAATAGAAGAGCCACCGTTAGCGGTGGCAATGAGGTCGTAGTCACAGGATAAGTAAAGTATATCTCTGGGGATGGGAGCAGTTTGTTTAATACTCTTAATGTTGAAGCAGTAATCCAACAGTTTGGCACAGTGTTAGACTATCATTCAACAACAAGAGGATTTTTTCACAAGACATTATTGATGCATTCTCTTTTCTGTCTGTC
Source organism: Umbra pygmaea (assembly GCA_016801145.1). NCBI lineage: Eukaryota > Metazoa > Chordata > Actinopteri > Esociformes > Umbridae > Umbra > Umbra pygmaea. The sequence goes on from JACXGM010000251.1 coordinate 51,335, forward strand.
AGGGAAATAGATAAATGAATTCATGTAGCAAAGACTGACACATTTTTAATTAAGAGACCCTATTTTACAGTGAAACAGCTGTTCCTCATTGAATATAGATGAACTTAACTCATCTGAATTTTCTAAGATGTCAGAATAGTAATACAACCTCTTGATGAAGCGATTGTATTTGTTCTGCTTCCGGTAATACTTCTAACACCATGGTCCAGTAGCATGTCTTTATGGATGCCAAGAAGATCCAGTCTTCCAAAAATCGGACCAATTAAAAATGTACGCTTTTAAACAATTTATCTTTCTGTCTATCTGTAATATTATGGATGTCCTTATGTGTAGATAAATATTCTGAGTGTAAAATGGCTCCCCCCATGAGATTATGTGTAGGCCGTGTATGTGACGAGGTCTGCACAAAAGAGTATGACATCCGGAGTAGGCCTGCACGGTTAATTGTTAAAAAATCACGATCTCGATTCACCCCTGTTCCCGAGTTCATTTTAAATGACTTCGATTCTAATTAAAAAATATATATAATTTTTTTGTACAGACATGTTCAAGGAGTTCAGATGCCTGTATCAGGGCCAAATTTAGTTAAATGTGTTATATGTCACTATTTTTGGTAGCCTACTGTACTTAAATGGCCAGTATGTACTTTATTTTCTTTATTCATTGAAGCCTCTATGTTCACAGGCTTGTGATGATGTGCAATGTGCTATAGGTGCTAAAAAATATATATGTTTGGTACTGCCAATTTGTTTTGTCATGGTTCATATGTGCAATAAACATTACACATCGTGAGGAAAAAATCGTGATATCTATTCTAAGAAAAATAAATGATTTATATTTTCCCCCAAATTGTGCAGGCCTAATTTCATTGATTGAAGCCAGCAAGCATTTGGGGTATTTAAGAAATAGGTGTGGGTGGATAGACTCAGCTCATGATTCAATACGGTTCAATTTCATTGGTTCACAGATCGATATTGTCAAAATACAGGAAACTAAGTATAAATGAACACAAATTAGGAGTCAACAACATTACTGATTGATTATTCCTAAATGTGAAACTTAAATTTAATTTAATATTGATTAACTTAGAGTCCATAGAAGTTATACACATGCCTTTGTTGATGATTGCCAAGCATGTTCATGTTTGAGCTTGTTTATGTTTTATCTCCGCCTACTTGATCACTAATATGAAGACAATTTGTTGCTTGGTCGTGTTGGCTGTGGAGTACGGTCTGACCGAGTTGCACACTGTCTACTGCTCTTATTCCAAGATTTCTGGTCATATCTGCTTTTCACAAGTTTGAAGTGGGGCCTTCTTATTTATCACTTGGAGGATGATGTGTAAAACTTGCTAGCTCCAAAATGTAATTATGCTCTGGTAAACAGAAGTAAGAATCAGTTGCATTAATTAGTTACATCATAGTTCATTTTATGTTTGTTTTAAACACGTACATAACATTTTACAATTTTCAATTCAACATTAGATTGATATATTTTGAGTATAAAATCAAGCTGATTAACAACTATGCCACTTTCAAAGCCTTTTTTGTTCACAAATTTAGTCTTTCTTCAAATATCACGCTGGATGTAAAACAGCAAATAGGCACCTACACAGCCTTCCAACACATAGACCTATGTTCTAACACTTCTTTCATGACCTCCCCAAGTCCCCAGGGATTTCACCAACATCCGCCACAGCCAAGAGCTACAGAACATCTTCCGATGCCAGAGCCATCATACCAAACACCGCTGCTAACCTGCACCATCAGTGAGATACGTAATTGTTTACACTGCACGTTCAGCTCTGATGGGTGCGTGACTGGCTGGTGGAGACGCTGATGAGTCCATAGAGGGAGGGTTGACCTGTTGTCTCTAAATGATACGCCGTGGGCTCCGTGACTTCACCTCAAATGTGTGAATACATGCAGCAGGGTGGAGGAGGGGCGGAGCCTCCGGGTGGTGTTTGTTCTTCTAATCCAGGTCTTGGATGGGTGTGGCATGTTGAACAGCTGCGGTGTGTGTTTGTGTGATACATCAGCCCCCAGGAGAGTGTGTTTGTGTGTGTGTGTGTAAGGGGGGGCCCTCAGGATCAAGCCCATCATGGCTCTCGAACCGTGGCCCACAGGCATCTGTCTCCAACTGGGACCTCCTCCAATGCGAAGTGCAGTGTTGCCTCCACCAGCTGTTTAGCTCAGATAGCTCATAGCTGTCAGGGCCCGTTTTTCAACAGGAAAATCATATCCAATCACGGATTTCCATTGCCTATTTGTCCACCAATCACGGCTTTAGATTGCCTATTTGTCCACCAATCATGGCTTTCCATTGCCTATTTGTCCACCAATCATGGCTTTCCATTGCTTATTTGTCCACAAATCATGGCTTTCCATTGCATATTTGTCCACCAATCATGGCTTTCCATTGCCTATTTATCCACCAATCATGGCTTTCCATTGCCTATTTGTCCACCAATCATGGCTTTCCATTGCCTATTTGTCCACCAACCATGGCTTTCCATTGCCTATTTGTCCACCAATCATGGCTTTCCATTGCCTATTTTTTCCACCAATCATCTGCTGTCCATTGCCTATTTGTCCACCAATCATGGCTTTCTATTGCCTATTTTTCCACCAATCATGGCTTTCCATTGCCTATTTGTCCACCAATCATGGCTTTCCATTGCCTATGTTCCACCATCCTCATGCTGGATATCGCAGGCATCAAATCTGGCTATCAATAATGATGGCCAGTGGGGAGGGATGTTGTATGGATGTTCAGGGACAGAGGAGGCAGGCATCAGACGGGGGACAGGACCCAATTAGGCAATGCACACGGAGCGCTACGACTGGCTGCCCACTAAATCAGCACAGGCATTGAAACAGACACCCTGAACTGAGGCCACACTCAGAGAATCCTCTATTTGACGGGTCTCTTTTTCTGTCTCACACAAACACACACACCACCCTTCTCTACCTTCAGTGGCGCAACACCTTAGGAAACACTTCAATAAACCCGAGAGCTTCACTGAATAGTTAATAGAAGTTTTTGCTTTGCCACGCAAAGATGTGTGAGAACCCTCCCAATTCATTCAATGATTTATGTTGGATATTCGATTATGAAATATGCATCGGAGACACACATTTTCTTTTAGTTCAAAGGATTTGTAATGAGCCTGTTTTCACATACAGAGCAGGTTTGAGAGTTTGAGAGTGTGTATTTTTCTGGAGAAAGCATAACTACCTGATCTCTGTCATGTTTTTTTACTGCTCCGTTACGAGAGCTCTACTGTAGTTGGAGGGCAACTCCAGACATTTAATGAGATAGAGATTTCCCTTAGGCACAGATTTGGGATCAGAAAACCTTAACCCAAATCTCAACTGGGTAGAAGGGCAGAAACTTTAGTTCAGTGGCTATATGTGGTCACTGCACACTTCCCAATTTAGACAGACCTGACCTTCACTCATGCAAGTGCAGGTACCCATAATGCCTCAGTCTTCCCTGAAGCTGTTCCTCATGTGAAAAACAGGGAAGCAGCCTGGCGGAACAGCTCCTCGTGTTATTTCTTCCTATTTCTTAAGGGACAACACAGCACCGGTAATGCTTCAAGACAAGACAAAATCTGCTTCAGAGTATATCAGTTCAAACTGATAAAACATCACTTCACTGTTACTTTTGTAAATTGTGTCGGTGAAAATAAACAGCCCTTCATTCAGGATGAACTTTATGGCAGTCGTTGTACTATAGCGCTGTTGTAATCTGCCAGGCTCTATTTCTGTGCTGAGAAATAAAGATTACACCTGTTACTTTTGTAAATGTGTTATACAATGGTGTTTAATTGTGCCTGCGAAAAAAAACAGCCCTTCTCTCAGTATGAGCTTTACGGCAGTCGTTGTAGCACTGTTTTAATCTGTCAGGCTCTATTTCTGTGCTGAGAAATAAATAATTTAATAACCTATGGGCCAGCTATAAAAATCCAGTGCAGTGGCCTAAGTTGGCATGACACACTAAGACCTGTTTCAGGTGAATGTGACAGTGGGCTAGGGACATTAGGGTGGCAGCCTGGCAGACTTAGCCTGGCCTGGGGGCTTTGGCCCAGTTAACACAATTAAACAAGGCAGCATGGCTTCTAGTTGCATGTGTGTTCGTGTGTGAGCATTCACTGAGGCAGGTACTGTATTATGTTTTCAGGGCTGCAGAACCGTTGCTGACAGATGGGTTGCTGGTAAGCTATGGGTGAGGGAGATTGGATAGTGATTGGAGGTTGGTAGACAGCCATTGTCCCCAGCTGGCAGAGGCCTAAAGTGTGCCACACATTTCACCCAAACTACCCAAATGCAGCGATGCGGCATCGTTCTCAAATGTAGCTCTCCCTACTTTTTTATGGCACTAATTTGGTAACAGACCGTATACATCGCTTTGCTGCTCTGATTGCGTGAAGTGTGCAACGGCCTTATCCACTCACAACCTGGAGCCTGGGAACAACACGTTGATGAGAGGAGGGGATTCACACACAATAAAAAGCGTTAGCCGCTTTCGAATAGCAAAGCCTCTTTCCCTTCAATGTGAGCTGCTATTCATTTGCATTGTCTGTTTTGGATTAGAATTTCCCATTGGATGATGAGTTCACACAGAGGGGATGAGTGGCAGAAGCAGGGCTAAAGACAGACTCATCCGTCAGTCAGTTGTGAGGAAATCTAAGCAGGATGTCCCATCCTACGTCATACTATACACCAGCCGCGGTCGGTGGATCTTAATTGGGGAGGACGGGCTCGTATTACGCTCAGAACCGGAGTGAATAGAATGTGTGCAAATCAAAAAAATAATTGGTTTTGTTCGTTGCGCACCATTCCATTCACTCCGGTGCCAAGCGTAATACGAGCCCGTCCTCCCCAATTAAGATCCACCGACCGCGGCTGCTATACACTTTAAATAGTTACTGGATGATTTTTTAGGGATTGTTCAAATGGAAAACTTTGGAAACGTAAAAAGTTTCCGAAGATACACTAGATTGCTTTAAGTATGTATACTTCTGGCTAAATAGTGTATCTTGTCTTTGTGTTTCCAAAACAAAATATAGACCTGTCACCAGTATTGACAACACTTCAGGTGCTTATATCCAGTTTAGTGACCAGATCGCAATGTACGATATTTTATATGAAACACAGTTCAGGAGACAACAAAAGATGAAGTTTAGCAGCATAGCGCCCTGTTCCACACTGTTGGTTTGTCTCTTATACCAAGCAGGGTTGGGCCTTGTCGTTGGTCTATTGACGGGATACATTATGCTGCTGGAAGTGCTGTTGCCAGTAGGGGGCACTCTTCCCTCTGGTCAGCTGTTGGCATTCAGGGTACTGCCTTAAAACTTTTTACATCATACTTGAGAGACCTGACTTTTTCTGTGAATTTTGCAAAAATTACTCTTCATCCACTGCAACTATCACCTGTGGAATACCTCAAGGCTCTGTTCTAGGCCCTATTTTGTTTTCACTTATATGATTTCCCTGGGATCGATCTTTAAAAGATATAACATCTCATATCACTGCTATGCGGATGACACACAGTTGTATCTCTCTGTGAAATTTGGTGATAACGAATCCCTTAAGTCACTCTTAAACTGCACTGTTGAAATAAAAATTGGCTTGCAAATAACTTTCTTCAATTAAACGATACAGAGGTTATCGTATTTGGCCCCCCAAATTGTACAAAAGATATTACAAATAACCTAGGGTCTCTCTCTGCTCATGTACACAGCCATGCAAAAAATATCAGGTTTATCTTTAACTCTGATCTCAAATTTGAGAAAACAAATGAATGCTGTTTTCAGGGGGAGTTTTTATCAGCTTCAGAGCATTGCCAAATTAAAATCCATACTTACAAAGAAGGACTTGGAGACAGTCATCCATGCTTTCATTTCCTCACGCTTGGAATAATGCAATGCCCTGTACCTAGGTGTCTGCCAGTCTTCTCTATCTCACCTACAGCTGGTACAAAAGGCAGCTGCTAGGTTCTTGACTGGTACAAAGAGAGAGAGAATCACTCCTGTGTTGGCCTCTCTCCACTGGTTACCAGTAAAATACAGGATTGATTTTAAGGATCTCCTGATTGTTTTTAACGCTCTGCGTGGTTCAGCACCCTCCTATATCTGTGACCTTTTAACCAACTACTGCCCTTCAAGGCACCTTAGGTCCTCTGACCAACTACTTTTATATACCCCACGGTCACGGTTAAAGTTCAAGGGAGACCGTGCATTTTCTGTTGCAGCCCCAAGGTTATGGAATACCCTACCTTTTTATATCAGGTCCTCCACTAGTAGAGATGCTTTTAAATCACAGCTTAAAACCCTTTTTTTTTCTTTAGCGTTCGAATTTGCAACTGGGTAGGAATCTGTATTTATTTATCCTGTGCCATGTCTACATGTGTTCTTTGTTGTGTACTATCTATATAGATTATTGTACAGCACTTTGGTTGGCACTTGTGCTTTTAAATGTTCTTTATAAATAAATGTGACTTGACTTGACTTGACTGGTGTAAAGGTCATTCCCAATGCCCCACGACTTTTGCCCTGTGTAGGGTGCCTTCTTTCGGATGGTATGTTAAACGTGTTTCCTGACTCTCTGTGGTCATTAAAGATCCATGGCACTATTCGTAAGAGTAGGGGTGTTAACCACAGCGTCCTGGACACATTTTCAATCTGGTCCTCATTCATTCATGGTAACCTAGTCATCCCCAGCTTTCACTTGGCTCATTTATACCCTCTCCTCCCCCAGTAAATATTCTCAAGGTCAATGCTGCATTTGTCAATTTGCCTGGCAAAGTGATGGTAAAAAAAACATCTGATTCTTTCAACATTAAACCAGGAGAAAAGCTGCTACATATAGCTCTGAAAAGAAATCAAGAGACCACTGAATATTTTTTTTAAATCATCCCCAGTGCTCAAGAGGAAGATAGATGGTCAGCAGCCATCAAAGAAAGACAAGCTGTTTGAAGTTTTGTGCCAGGAGTGGCATAAAGTCACCCAACATCAATGTGAAACACTGGTGGAGAGCGTTTGAAGACTCATAAAGGCCAATTATTATTACAATTATTATTATTCCACCATTGATTTCTGAACTCTTCTTAAGTTAACACGTTAGTATTGTCATGTTTAAAAATGAATATGAACTTATTTTCTTTGCATTATTCGAGTTCTGACAATACTTCATCTATTGTTATTTTGACCAGTTTTCATTTTCTGCAAATAAATGCTCTGAATGACAATATATTTTTTGGGAATTTGGAAGAAATGTTGTCAGTTGTTTTTTTTAACCCATCAATAGTAAAACCAGAAGCACTGATGATTTTGCAGTGTTCTCCTAACCCTTTCCAGAGCTAATATCTTTTCTAATAGGTAATATCTTTCAAACTTCTTCTGGAAGAAAGGCGTCTTACCCAGTTGGCAACATTCACTGCACTACAAATAAAAGGATATTTTCTGATTTCAGGAATCACCTTTTATCTGATCATAAAACCTCTGCTGCATAAAGGTAGACTGTATGATTCTGACACTTCTAGACAGTACTAGTTAACAGCTCAACACGATTGACTTTGCGCTAAAATGCAGGTCTGAAGCACATCGAATGTTTGATGAAAAGCATTGTCATTTACGACAGACTAATCACAGCCTACTTTGAAGCAGCAGTTGTGTTTTTGTGTTCGCATTTGGAATTTTAGTAGCATAACGTGGCAGAATCTGTGAAGGGATTGGTCTTGTTACCTTAAATGTGCCTAATTACTATTAGTAGTTATCATCATAATAATAATAATAATAATAATAATAATAATAATAACTTAAGATCCTCTTGAGTCGTTTTTGGGAAGGTTTAATGTAACCCAAGACAAAAAAGTTCCTCAAATGTCCTTTGTCAGAGGATCTCGCCCACAAGTTCCTTTGAGGTTTATTACTTCCTGTACAAGGTTCTACGAGGTTAGATAATCTGTCAGTGTTCCTATACAACGTTTGTTGATGTTCTTTTACTTATTACATTTTAGCTGTTACCCTCACATTGTATCCTACAGAAACAGAGCGACATAGTGGAAATCTACACACTCATTCACTTACGTACTAGGAAACATTAGCAGACAGGTACACATTCATTACGACACTGGTCCACACAGATTGACCCACTTACTAATGACATATTAATTACATACATTCATTATGGTAATATTATGCCATAGCCTACAGTATATCCACTGTCAGCCTTTGATGTTTTGTTTTTCAGAAGCTGAGAGCCAATGGATGTCTGTACACTGTTGCCTTACATATCATACCCACATATTGCTTAATTCATCACCTTAGCAGAAACCGTTTTAGGCGAGTGACCACAGATTCATTGTGAGGAACCCCTCAACCGGAAAAACTCTTTCTGCTTCGTAGGGACGCATTCATCTTCCTTTCAGAACGTTTACCGCCTCCACCAGCAGTAAAGCCATACTCTCTTTCCCCACTATCCTCACAGCTGTTGGGGCTGACAGAGAGCCAAACGACATGCTGCGCGCATGCTATTTAAGAGAGGCGTGTATGTGGAGGACACGGCAGGCTCTGGCTCGAATGACGGATGGTTGCTGTGCAGCACACCAAGTTGGTGCTGTGTGCTGCTGCTGTCTCAAAGGAATACAGCAGCAACACTAGATTAGATTAGTAATTTCCTCCTCCATGGGAACTGTCCGACCATTCACACTTTGCTGTAATACACTACAAAAGCAACTGATTGTTGTTATGTTTTATATAGGAACCTGAATATTGTTGTTATAATTTATGTTAGGCCTTTTCAACATCACTAATATTTCTTGTATAAGCAAACTTACTGCACTAACACTTGTGTCTGATACTAGTTTCCCGTTAGACTTCTCTGTGTGATTATGCCATCAAATCAACAGTATGTCTTCTTATAACCGTGAGCTAACGACACAGCGCTGACACACTGAAATCCTCTTTGTCAGAGTCATGCTGGCGGGGGTTTACCGTGCGCTGCCTGGGTAGGCCAGCGTTTTCAGAATCGGGTCTCGGCTGTCTGTCGCAGGGGAGAGATTTAACGTGAGGCTCGGGAACCACAGCAGGGCTGCTATTGTTCAGTGTCCTTTTGATATAGCAGATTTGAATGGCTTCAGCTACACTGCAGGCAGGTAGGCGCTGGAGAGGGAGGGAGATGTACCGGGGCTGTGTGCGGTGAGATTCAGTTCAATTGGCCTTTCAAATGATGCACTGACTTTGAGGGACCTCAAACACAAAGCACTGCAGAGACCTGTGAATGCCTGTCAATCACTCTGCTGCTATTGCCAGACCCAAAGAGCTGTGACACTTTCGCAGAATGAATCGGGCGTTTCTACCACATTATAGATTACATATAGTATAAATAGAGAGATTTTAACTGACTTCAGAATTCTCTGCGCATGTACAGTAAACTGTGTGGCAGTTTGTTTGTGACAATAATTAAGGGAAATGTAGTTTTCTACATTGAAGTAATACGGGCCAACGCTTCCAGAGCCGCTGTAGCTATTGAGTGCCTACATTTTATTACAGGGCCTGAAAGTGCTCTACCAGAAGAATCTTTACCGAATCCATTTTGGTGAGGTACTGAAAGCACTTAAACCTTCACTACATATTTCAAAACATTGTCTTAGATTTGTATCTTTATCAAAGCCCTGACTTGTTTCAAATAACGTACAGTTATGCAGGAATGTAGAACTGGGTTGAGGGTCTGTTTGACCAGTGCTTTATGTTCTGTTATCAGACACACAAATATGGAGTCAGTGACTCGATAAATAAGTTAATATACAGTATCTGAAATACATTGTCCCTCATTGCTATTATAAAACTGTTACGACAGCAATTAGAACAGTGAAAATATAAATCTTTTCATAGAGACTCATAAACCATGGCTTTTTGACAATAAGTGGTCAGTTTTTACTCTGGTTATAGTAAACTGTATAGGAGGATTTAAACAATAAATACTATATATATGTATATATATATATATATATATATATATATATATTTATATATGCAAATGCATGAATATACTAGCAGTGTAAGCTGGGGTTTCACATTTTCTTCAGCACAGTCCCTACCCTCATGATTTTCACAGTAAAAACTCTTGCTGGTCACATTGGAAACTAGGATTTGGTGGATAAATATGATAACATTACTCAGGAGTTCCATTTTCAAACCATACCATGGCCTAATGTATCTCCCCTGAACACCTACATACATATGTACCTGAGCACATCTCTGTTAATAAATCACTGCCTCCAATCTCAGCAGAGCAGCTGTACGTTTTAATGAATGTTTAAATTACCATTAAAGTAGCTATAGATAGATGATTTTTGGGCTGCCTTAGAATACCAGGGCTGTGCTATGTTGGATAGACTCACAGAACAGGCAAAATAGATCAACGTTCAGCATTTCCTCTGAATAATTGGTGCAGCGAAGAAGAGATGATTCGGAGAGGAACAGTCTATTTTCTATCAACAAATCTCATCAGGGAGATGATGTCACACGTTATTGTGTGTGTGTGTGCCTGAACAATAACAGACATTCTGATGAGAGGCGTTGATGTCAGGGGAACGACGCACTGAGCTGTCTGCTACTGTGTGGTCGGCTGGCCTGAATTCATGACAGATAGCTTTGACAACCTCCTGCATCTATTTAATGACATGTTTTTACACGTTCTGGAATATAATCGGTGGTTTTAAAGTATGAATGTAATGGCGAATGAAATGTTAGTTATTCTTGTTTCTGGGTCAGAAGTAAGAAAGATCAACAGTCTTACAACAGGTTTAGTGGCAGTTAAATGTGACTGATCAATAAGTAGTGCAGGCTTAATGTAGAAGCAGATATATACAGAAACAGAACACTGTTCAATGATCCACCACTAAAAGGGTCCCTTTCTCCTCCAGGTACTAATCCATTTTGAGGAGTTTCTCTCATGTCCTTGTCAGGATTCACTACAGAGAGCTCTGCTACAGCCACACGGTCTCCTGTGCTTCTGCTCTGTAGCTAGGGTTTCTTCTGCTCTGTAGCTAGTGTTTCTTCTGCTCTGTAGCTAGTGTTTCTTCTGCTCTGTAGCTACTGTTTCTTCTGCTCTGTAGCTAATGTTTCTTCTGCTCTGTAGATAGTGTTTGTTTCTGCTCTGTAGTTAGTGTTTGTTTCGCTCTGTAGCTAGCGTTTGTTTCAGGTCTGTAGATAGTGTTTGTTTCTGCTCTGTAGCTAGTGTTAGTTTCTGCACTGTAGCTAATGTTTCTTCTGCTCTGTAGCTAGTGTTTCTTCTGCTCTGTAACTAGTATTTGTTTCTGCTCTGTAGCTAGTTTTTCTTCTGCTCT
>JACXGM010000251.1:62792-83290 GCA_016801145.1 Umbra pygmaea
AGCTAGTGTTTCTTCTGCTCTGTAGCTAGTTTTTCTTCTGCTCTGTAGCTACTAGCTAGTGTTTGTTTCTGCTCTGTAGCTAGTGTTTCTTCTGCTCTGTAGCTAGTTTTTCTTCTGCTCTGTAGCTACTAGCTAGTGTTTGTTTCTGCTCTGTAGCTAGTGTTGCTTCTGCTCTGTAGCTAGTTTTTCTTCTGCTCTGTAGCTGCTAGCTAGTGTTTGTTTCTGCTCTGTAGCTAGTGTTTCTTCTGCTCTGTAGCTAGTGTTTCTTGTGCTCTGTAGCTAGTGTTTCTTCTGCTCTGTAGCTAGTGTTTGTTTCTGTTCTGTAGATAGTGTTTCTTCTGCTCTGTAGCTAGTGTTTCTTCTGCTCTGTAGCTAGTTTTTCTTCTGCTCTGTAGCTGCTAGCTAGTGTTTGTTTCTGTTCTGTATATAGTGTTTCTTCTGCTCTGTAGCTAGTGTTTCTTCTGCTCTGCAGCTAGTGTTTCTTCTGCTCTGTAGCTAGTGTTTGTTTCTGTTCTGTAGATAGTGTTTCTTCTGCTCTGTAGCTAGTGTTTGTTTCTGCTCTGTGGCTAGGTTTGCTTTTCGGGACTAGGTACCTCTGGCCTAGATAGTCCCTCTTCAGAGGCAAAAGATGGAACACCTGATCTGTGTGTGTGCCTGTGTGCAATTAGGTGTGTTGTGTGTGTGTCTCAGGCTTGCTACTGTCTGTTGGTAGAGGCCTGAATATGATACTTGGTCTTTCTGTACCAGAGGAGATGAATGTTGTTTGACTGCAGCCTGCTCCCTGGCCACCCGGCTGGCTCTAGGCCACATCTTCTTAATGTGCCCACCTTCATTACCAACTACTCTGGTACTATTGGGCTGTAAACAACAGGGAAATTACCAATGGCTGGAAGCCACCAATTAAGAATGCTCTTCGTCTCGCTCTCCCTATTGCTCTCTCCCTCTCTTCCTCTCTGTACCTTTGCTCTCAATTCAGTTCAAATGAAAGGATTATTATCTGCATGGTCACATTTGTGTCATTGCCAAAGCAAGTGAGAAATGAGAGGAAATGAGAATAAAATACAAAAAAGTGAACAAAAGGGTAGTAAAAGTCAGTAAACTACACATGCACACATTTTAAAATTATTCATGTTTGAAACGTTATATTATTAGCTATATACAGTGTTTGTAAAGTGTATATAGTTGAAGTATGCTGCCCTTTTCTCATTGCACCAAGTCCCAAATCTTACTGCTATATGGTATTTGTCCAATGTGGTAGTTCATCTTATAGATATGAAAGGCTGTGCTCACTGTTATACGTACAAAATTGTAAAAAAAACTAAACATACGTCCACATGTGACATTTCACATTACAATGAGGCAGGAAAACGTATGCCTCGTACGTTCACAAAACCTGTCAGTTTAGTTTACCCTAACCTTAACTCCACTAACCTAGCATATTGTCCCTGAACTAAACGTTCCCTGAGTACTTTAAATTGTAAACGATTGGTCTATTCTTGGAAGTGTTCCGGTGGAATGGAGATTCAATACGTAAAAAAACACTCACATTTTGATTGGCCATATCATTAGTCTGCCTGAGTAATGCGGTGAGAATTTCCATTACGTACGGTTACCCACGTGTTGCCAGGAGAATGTGGTTTATATTTGAGCATTAAATGAGTTTTTGTGCTCTGCCATTTTCCCCATCAGATGTTGAGATTGTCAAGGTCCAATGTGGAGAGGCGTGTGTTTGAACCAAGGTAAACTGTTGCTGTGGCGCTGCTTATGCCTCTGAGATAACGCTCTCTTGAAATGAGTTAAAGAAAACTGAAAGCATTAAGTAGATGTAGGCTTTAGGAAGCGATAGCAGAGGAGAAGCGGCGCTGGGGGATGAATCATGCTCGGCTGGCTCGGGGAGCAGTCTGAGTTCAGGTAAAAGCTTTTTTGAGAACGAGTCTCTTCCAGAGGAACAGCAGAGCTCCGACTGTATCTGTCAGCTACATGTCAGACGATCAGTGTTTTCCTGCCGCAAACAAATGCAGTGACAGGTGTTGCAGTCGGCTGCTCGGAGTCCGTACCGCCCACAGTTAGAATAATGCCATAGAGGAGATTTTCCGTCAGCCCCCCCCCACCAACAAAGACTGGGCAAACAGCCCCCGAAAATGGAAATGATAAAATATGAATGATTCTAGCACCATCTGTATGCTGGTCTGAATAACATCTCCACAGACCAACTTTGTCCACTCTCTTTGGTACAGAAAATGTCTAGAGAAAGTCTCTGCTGGCCACTTTCTGAAGGGATAAAAACAGCTGATTGGAAATGAAGCAAGCAGCCATTGTTTGTTGCTGGGGACTCAATTTGCAGGTTTTTGTTGAAGCAACAGGAATTCAATGGATAATTTGATTTGAGACAAGTGGAAAATGAACAAATAAATGACAGTTCGGATTTGTTTGCTGGTCTTTCCTTTGCTTATCAGTGTTACACACAGCTTCCTTGATGTTTTTCCGTGAATCTCTGAAGAGCACATTGCTGAGGCGAAACCACATCAAACTCCCGGCTAAATGGCCCAGCCGTGTTGACGACAGCGGAAAACAATGGCAGTTTTATCTTCAGCTCCATCACAAGTCTTCAGCATAAACCACCCTTGCTATCTTATCTTTTCACTGCATGAAATACTGAATATATCACCTCTATTTAAATCAAGAGTTCCCAAACTTCCTTGCCTCATGACCCAATTTTGATATCTAAAAATTCTCAGGAACTTAACCATATGAAGAAATGTTAAAATTAATAGTCAATGTATTTACTGTATGACTTTGGGCTATGACCATCCATTCTTATTTAATTTCTCATTGTTTAAATAACTCAATATTTAATTATTTTATTATAGGGCTAAGCCAGTCAATTCATATTATTAGTGTAGAAATTCTGATTGTGGCTTATCTGACTTTCTACAACTAATGAGATGGGTGTACCAGCATGACAAGACCTTGCTTGACCCCACATGGGGCCGCGAGCCCTAGTTTGGGAACTGCTGATCTCAAGACACTGAGAGAGGATGATAATGCTGTTGACTGTTGTCATTAGTTTCATTTGAACTGACGTGTTGTTGTGCTGAACGACAGTCTGGCCGTTCTTCACATTGGTCACAGATGGGTTAGCATATTTTATCTCTTAGTAAACACATACTTGCCTCTCAAGTGTTTTCAAGGATTTGTTTTTGGAGAATGGCACAATGTTGTTGGCAACGCTGGACAGTATACCAATGCTGGACAATGATTATAATTTTTGTCTTTTCTAAAAAGGAATTATGAGCAAAACAGGTGCCAGGCTTGCAAAAGCCTAGAGGCTCCGGCAGATCGTCTTTGGCTGAGCAGTTGACGAACATTGCCATTTGAGCCTTTCTTAATCACTCCTGTGGCCTTTATCAAGTGAGACCCTGAATTAATATTTTATCATTTTCAGTAAATTTATATATATTACATATTTCATAAGGCCTTATTTTGGAGGCAGTGTTTTAATGCAATACCAAGGACTTAAACTCATGTACAGTAATCACATTATTCACAATTGTAAAGTGAACCCTTATTCCAGCATTCAGAACAACCGTAGCAATGATGTGTAAAATAAACTATAAGATAACACTTTTTAATACTGCCTAAAACAATAACATTAATACTGAAAGAAAAACATACAGGCATCAATAGATTTGATTTGAATTCTGAAAAACTACCGAGCATGTAAACAACCTTTATATTTTCCCCTGTGTGGATGTTATCTTAAATTACTCCTGCCTTTCTAACCGGTAGGCGTGGCTTGGGAGTGGCTTCGTAGAGCACTGAAGCAAGTGCATTCTGGGATTTGTTGTATTTCATCCAATTTCACCCAAACTACATTTTCTGGCTTTTCTTGAACTAGAAGGCACCAACTTATAAACTTTATAACATTTCTAATACATAAAAGACCCATTTCAAATATATATTAATCTGTCCAGCAGTGAAGTATTCCTTTAAGTTTACTAGACATAATGTATGGGGGCAAGAAGGTAATGGAACCTGACAATTCAGCCCACTAAAAAGTGATTTTCGGCGTCAGGTTTAGGTTTATGATCACATTTGCCACTGTCCTTAGTGTTAGGATTAGGCATTAGGGTTAAACTTTATTTGGAGAGTCCGACATTCCATCTGTAGGTGCTCTACAAATAGTTTGTTGATGATATGACTATCAACAAACTATCAACAAATTTCTATCTGTTGATAAGCAACTAATTGTGTAGTTTAAGGGTATGGGTAAGTTTAGAATATGTTTTAGGCTAATGGTTAAGGTTACGCTTAACATTAGGGGAAGGGTTAAGGTTAGGATTAGGGTTAGGGTAGGTAGATCGTTTGTTCAAATGTTGTTGATAGTCTGCAGATAATCTGTAGAACATCTACAGATACAGTTTTTGGACTCTCAAAATAAAGTGTTACAGGCATTAAAATTATACTAGCGTTCAAAAGGTTGGGGTCACCCAGAAATGTGCATGTTTTTGTATTAAACATTCATACCATAATTCACCAAGGTGGCATTCAGTTAAATATATATATATATATATTTATTCTAGACCATATCTATCATTGTTGGTAATTACTGATTTATTATTAATGACTCAAATAGATTTGCAAAGATACTTTTACAGCAGCCATTATTTCAGTGTCCTTACGAGGATGTCTATTATCTCACCTGTAATTAATCATGTTTTGACGATACTTTCATATTAACATAATACCTATCACCTTGGTGAGTGAAGGTTTCAATTCATATCAAAACACATACAAATTCCTAGTTGACCCCTAAACTTTGAATGCTAGTGTAGGTTTATGCATTAGGTTAAGTTTAAACAATTCTTCGAATGACCGTGCTTTCCTCCCTCATGTCTCCTGAGAAAAAAAGCCTCTGATGATGAAAGAATTTTAGTTTTTTTGTTTATTTGTTTACTTGGTAGCTTGAAAGTATATCATGTTCTACAACAGTATGAATATTGGGTAGTTAGTCCATTACATGCAAACGCCAACCTGATTTGGGGCAGAGTTAACTGTGGAAGGCTGTACTGCTGAAGAATCTAAAACATAAAGAGCAGAACCTCCGCAGGTTTGTGTCCTGGCATGGCTGTCCTCGTCATTCCAATCAAATATCACAGCGATGTCCTTGCTCACAGCATGCTTTTGTCTGGTTACCCTTAGCAACCCTCTCAATTATAAAGCCATGTAGAATAGTGTACAGGAGTTAGAGTAAACTGTGTGGCTCTCTGTTTGCCTGTCTGTCTCTCAGTCGGACAGTCTGTTCGTCTTCCTTTCATCTTGTCTGTCTGTCTGTCGGTCTGCTGTGTTCTCCGTCTATTACTGTGTCTTTTCAACAGTAAAGAAAGAGACTAGATCTGGCGGTGTGGCTTATAGTGGAATATGTCGCTGCATTGCAGCACAGTCTACATCATGATAGTCAGTGGTTCGAGCCTGACTATTGGTTCTTCGGCTTTCCCTAGGCCCCCAGAACAAGGTAGCGCAAATTGGCATAGCGCTGCCCGGGATTTTGGATAGACATGCCGAATCATCTACCTTGACATTTTGCTCTCCAGTGACTCCTTGTCAGCAAATAGGGCGCCTGTAAGTTCAATTGTGGAAGTATAGATGGTGAACGTAATCATCCCGTACATGATCTGACTAAAGGAGTGTGTGTTGGATACACAGTGCAAAAAGAATCAGTGACATGTGGTTGGATGAACCATGTGCTCTCCCTTCGCCATCCCGCATCTGTCCAGGGAGTTGCAGAGCTGCCAACCAGGCAGGGTCAGTGGGAATTGGGAGGGTAGAAAAATGGGAGAGAGGAAAAAGAAAGAAACTAGATCCTTTGTTATACAGTGTGTGAAGTCGTCAAAAGAAGCACAAAGTCAGTGTCTGTGGCTCTGAAGCCAGTGGCGTCAGTAGGTCATTTTGAGTTGTCTCCAGCTGGCTGATGGGAGGTTGTGTTTCTCTCCATCTCAGGTGCACCACGCTACATTACGACCCGGAGCTTCCCCCCACCTCCATCATCATCACCTTCCACAACGAGGCTCGCTCCACCCTGCTACGTACCATTCGCAGGTAAGTCACACCTCAGTCAGACCTGCTACTGACCAGGTTACTGCCAACTTGCTCTCTGACCTGCGCTCGACATATTGACTCTGATTCACAACGACGCCTAAGTGCCAAACCCTTCGACTGACCTTTCCCACAGCTGTCTGACCTCACGCTCACCTGTCCCTGGGTAGGTTATACCCTTACACATACCAAACACTCCTGGAGTTCAGCTTAATACAACTGAGTAGACGGTGAAGACGCTTTCGCCTCTTAATAATTACAGAGACCAGCCTACCAGGGGAAAACTGTCCTGTTTACTGTATGTCTGCTGCAAACCATTTTCAAGCTCTGCAGTTTCAACCAATTAAAAGACAATTCCTCCCAGAGGGATTCTGGCCGCGCGGAAAAGAAATACAAGTTTGTAATTGTGACTCCAGCTACTCTGCAGGCTCAGGAAATAATGGTCTCCTGCTGCAGGCTACATCGCTAACAATAGCAGTGGAAGAATGAGACTGGAAGTTGGCTTTACTGGTAATAAATTCATCTTCCGAACTCTATCTCTCTCGCTCGCTGTTGGTCTCTCACATCTCTGTGCTGGGTAGTGCAGAGTAAACCGTTGGCTTCCCCCTGGGGTGATACAGTACCACAGTGCTCGCTGTGGCCCTCAGGGGGCCCCAGCCACGGTGGGTTTGGGTTTAATTAGCACAGTGTTCCGTGGCTGCCGGCGTGTTTCTGTCATCGTGGCAGCTTCCATCCTGCCTGTAATTACGCAGCTCGCTGCCACACGCCGTCGCTGAGTGAGCTAATGGACAGACGAATACAATGGCGCTAATCTGCGGACGTTTCCGTTTGATCTGGCACCTCCCTGTGAACCGAGGCGAACGGGTTGGTGGGATGGTTAGACTCTGGCACACGGCCCAGCCTAAGCCTGTCTGTCTGTTTGTCAATTGCTCTCCTCTTCCCCATTTCTCTCTGTTGCTCTGATTTCGTCTTGCACCAGAACCACACATTGATCCAGAGCTGGTTTGAAAAACAGGCCCGCGGGCCTCTCTTCTTGATTTGTGGTGGTGCTGACAGAGGCTATTACTACAGTCCAGCTCCCTGATGCCTCCGTGTTGGAGGGGAATAGTCTGGAAACCCTCTTAAAAGCCTGCTTTTCCCCAGCAGACGACGCTTATAGACAGATCAGTAGACGAACGAGGAGAAGGATATAGTGGAGGTTGAAAGAGGCTAGCGTAGGGGAGGCAGTAGGAAGCAGAAGAGATGGTAGGGGAACGTAGAGTTGAACAAATGAGAGGTGAGGAGATTGAGAAAAATGGGGGAGAGGAGTGGAGCGAGCTGTCTGTGTTTTCACAGCCCCAGCAGGTAGACAAAACCGTCTGCATACTGCACTGGGTTGCTATATTCTACTCCTGTTTGAAGAAAATGGCAGATTCTGGGCCCAGCCATCCAAGAGAAGTATGTGTTCATGGGAGCCCAAACACTGCCAATGTCAGTACTCACTAAACAAACCAAATTATACTGTACGTCTGAAATCAAATTAAATATTGTAGATTCTGGACTATTTCAAGTCGTTTGGGGATTATGCGTAATTTTGGCACATTCGCAGTTCCCCTCCTAGGTTTGGAATGTATCAGGAGAAACAGAAATGCATTAGGTATTCAAAGAGCTCTCCGGTGACTGGGTGGGAGTGTGGGCTTCAAAGTGACTGTGCTGAAGGATTGAACCGCTCCATTAACACAGCAGGAATCAATGAAATGTCATTCTAAACACTGCGAACCCAGGCCTTTTGATTGTGGGTAATAATTCCACATCGTTTCTGTACACTTAATACTAAAAGGAAAGCATACTTAATATTGGGCTTGTGTTGCACCATTGACTTGCTCATGCAATTCCAAAAGTTGTGGATTCAGATTGCACTACATGCAAGGACGGACCTACATACTACAAGGCCCCTGGGCACAAGTGTCTTTTGAAGGCCCCCCACCCGCCCCAGACTCAAACAACAATTGCACACGTAAACCCCACCCCCTCCCCAATTGCTTGTTATGAAACACGACTATAATAAGGCTGTACATAAAAAAAACACCTGCAGATTAATCACAGAATTGACATCGCTATGACTGAATCATGTAAAGAATATACAGGGCAGGTTTGGGCTATAGGGCTGGGTCTATAGGACTGGGGTAGAGCTAGGGCTGGGGTTGGGCTATAGGACTGCGGTTGGGCTAAAGGGCCAGGGTGAGTCTACAGTGCATCCGGAAAGTATTCACAGAACTTCACTTTCTCCACATTTTGTTACACCCTTATTCCAAAATGGATAAAATGTATCAGTTGATTGGACATGATTTGGAAAGGCACACACCTGTCTAAATAAGTTCCCACAGTTAACAGTGCATGTCAGAGCACAAACCAAGCCATGAAGTCCAAGGAATTGTCTGTAGACCTTAGAGACAGGATTATATCGAGGCACAGATCTGGGAAAATATCTGCAGCATTAAAGGCCTCCATCATCTGTAAATGGAAGAAGCTCTTCCTAGAGCTGGCCGCCCGGGCAAACTGAGCGATCCAGGGAGAAGGGAGGTGACCAATTACCCGATGGTCACTCTGACAGAGTTTCAGCTTTTCTCTGTGGAAAAGCGCCAGAGAGAAGCCACTCCTCAGTAAAAGACACATGAGAGCCTGCCTGGAGTTTGCCAAAAGGCACCTGAAGGACTCGCAGACCATGTGAAACAAAAGATTAAACACTATGGACTGAATGGCAAGAGTCATGTCTTGAGGAAACCAGGCACCACTCATTACCTGGCCAATACCATCCCTACAGTGAAGCATGGTGGTGGCAGCATCATGCTGTGGGCATGTTTTTCAGTGGCAGGAACTGGGAGACTAGTCAGGATTGAGGGAAAAATTAATGCAGCAATGTACAGAGACATCGTTGCTGAAAACCTGCTCCAGAGTGCTCTGGACCTCAGACTGGTGTGAAGGTTCATCTTCCAACAGGACAATGTCCCTAAGCAGACAGCAAAGATAAGAAAGGAGTGGCTGCAGGACAACTCTGTGAATGTCCTTGAGTGGCCCAGCCTGAGCCCAGACTTGAACCCAATTTAACATCTCTGGAGAGATCTGAAAATTGTCTGTGCACCGACGCTCCCCATCCAACCTGATAGAGCTTGAGAGGTCCTGCAAAGGAGAATTGGAGTAACTAACCGAAAATAGGTGTGCCAAGCTTGTAGTATCATACTCAAAAAGACTTGAGGCTGTAATTGCTGCTAAAGGTGCTTCAACAAAGTATTGAGCAGAGGCTGTGAATACTTATGTACATGTGTATGTGTCTATTTTCAATGATTTCAAACACACTTCTTTCACATTGTCATTATGGGGTATTGTTTGTAGAATGTTGAGGAAAATAATGAATTTAATCCATTTTGGAATAAAGGTGTAACTTAATAAAATGTCGAGTGAAGCAATGTGAATACTTTTTGGATGCACTGTACAGCTCTGGAAATTATTAAGAAACCACTGCAATATCATCAGTGTCTCTGATTTTACTATTGATAGGTATGTGTTTGAGAAAAAATTACATTGTAGTTTTATTCCATAAACTATTGGCATAATTTTTCCCAAACTTTAACTAAAAACATTGAGGTCATTTATTTGCAGAAAAAACTCCACCAGTTTTCCACCAGTGTTTCAAATTGATCTTGGGTGACTTTATCCCACTCCTGGTGCAAAGGGCCAAGCATCATCTTCTTTGATGGCTTGTGAACATCCATCTTCCTCTTGATCACATTCCAGAGGTTTTCATGTGGTTGATCTAACAAAAATTTACAGTGGTCTATTAATTTTTCTATGAAAATACTTAGGCCCTATCTTGTACCCAGCTCAGCACAGCACAAAGCCAGACGCAAGTGTTTTTGATAATTTAAGACCAAAACAGTTGTCAATTTCCCATCCAACGCCCACGTTGTTGAAATAGCAAATGCACCTGCACCAATCTTTGTGCCCATGGGCATGCTGGTCTTACAGGGAGGTGTGTTCAGAATAATTTTTGGCATAGTGCTATCTTGAGGCATTGGAATGTCAATAGCACAGCATATCATTGTTATTTTAAACTCAAATGGTTGTTACACACACACAGGGAAGCACAGCAGCACACAAACATGCAAAAGATTACTAATAAAAATATTACGGTGCAAATCCGCCATCATAATGGCAATGCGTCAAGGTATAAACACACCTGGCTTTTAAAGGGGGTGGGAGATGACACTCTGATTGGTTTATTGCATGATACGCCCAAAACAAACCTATGATTAAGTATGCCACAGAGTACAACCCTTTTAGACCATGCGCCTGGCGCACAGACCCTTTTTTCTGCCGTTAAACTAGCAAAAGTGGATTTGGACATGCACAAGGTGCACTTTTGCCCTGCGCTTCACGTCGAGCGCTCAGATCGTTCAAATAGGGCCCATAATATTACATAGATCTATTATCTAACACGCCTTTGAGCCTGAGGCCCCTAAATGTCAGAGGCCACTGGGCCAAGACCGGTCCATAATCTTGCCCCGACAACAATAAAGCTCACAATGTGTGTACATGCAAGCTGAACGATGCCTTGGGTGAAAGCTGCTGATTATTACTGTAGCATAATAAACAGTATATTTGTATGATATTGTACCTTGCTTTAAAATTATGCCAATCCATTCCTTTTTGCAGGGAATTGAAAATAGATAACCACACAATCTTTTTTTGTTTATAGCGGTCTTTAAAAAAATATTTTCTATATTAATATTTAATGTCATCGGACTTCAGCCACATTCCCTAAGTAACTTTTCAGAAACTCACTGTTAAGTCTTTTTTGTTATTCACAGTAACTTAAAAATGTTACAGCCCTATTGGACTGAGCCCAGCTTTGGGACTCCCACATGAAACTCTCACCTTATTGTATTCTCTCAGAATTTCCCATCATTTTTAAGCCTGATTCAACTCTAAGTAATAGCGATTTTGGAACTACCTTCCCTCGCATTAGCATTTAGATTTTAACCTTTATCTTAATCAGAGTGCTAATGACAGAACGAGACAGAAATACAAACTAGACATCTCCTGCAATCAGGAGAAAAAAGACTCTAGATGTAACACACTTCCTTTGATTAGACTGCACTTAGAGGCTGAGTCAGGGCTTGATCTTACAGTAAGGCTTTACTTGTTGCCACCGGTAACGGATTTCTGTCAGGGGCCTTAATAAAGGCATGAGAATCTAGGGGCAGTGGAGGGCGGGAGGGTGACTTGGGGGGGGGGGGTGAGGGAAGGATGTGATGAATGGGTCCAGCTTGTACCCCCGTGGAAGAACACACCTACAAGCCAGACAAGGCCCAATTACTCACCCAGACAGAAGAGGGGGAAATATAAAAGATACCGATAGAGTGAACAAAGATGGGCGGGGGGGTGGAAAGAGTGAGAGGCATGGACGAAAAGAGAGAGTGGAATGGAATGGGGAGAGCTTCTCCCCGAAACACCCATGCTGCAAATCAAATCACACAGCCAATCTCGACGATTCCTGTGAACCCCGCTGTGTCATCCACTGACCTGTAGGGGGACGGGCATTGTGATTGGCTGTCTGGCTGGACACGCTCTGCTCTCCACTGGGGTGTGTTATCTCCAGGACGTTAACCGGGTGGAGCTAAGGGAGGGAAAGAGCTTTCGCTTTAGGTGGCTCAGCGGCGTGTCGTGCGGTTCAGAGATGTGGACTAGACACACGGCCAGTGATGGAGGTGAAGAGACTGGGCAGATTCTGACTGAGATTTGAGGGTAAATAATCTGAGGGAGAATGTGGCTTTCTGTCCTGGTTTTATCACACACTGTTCAGCCCTGAGCTCCGGGAGAGATGAGGCAGTACTACATTGAGTAGTACCAGTGGCTTGGAAAAGAGCTCAATTGCTTAAGAATGTTCCTGTATTTTTTCTGTAATTACCTCCAAGTTATGAATGTTTAATGTTTTTATCTTCAGGACTAGTGAAAGTTTTGTTTTATTAAAGCCATAATACATTCTCGTAACAGGAATGTCATTTATTTTTACAGTACCATTTTTCTACTAACGTCGGGGGATGAAAATAGATTACAGTACTTCGTTCCTCAATTACATTTTAATAAATTATTAGATGGTCTCATCCAGAGGGATTTTAAATTATTACTTTCATTTTACGATACAGCAACACATAACAGTATACAGTATGTACAGTAGAAGTACACTAGTGTTCAAAAGTTTGCGGTCACCCTGGAATTTTCATGTTTTTATAGAAATTAATACCTTTATTCACCAAAGTGGCATTACAGTGAAATTATCATCAAAAAAATATTAATTACAGATTAGCTAAAAGACTTCATCTTTAGGACACTGACAAAATGGCTGCTGAAAAATTGTCTGCCGTTGTATTTGAATAATTAACTATAAATCTGTCCAACAATGATAGATAATTGCAACATTGGTAATGTCTTGGATATATATATTTATATATTATTTATTTAAAGGTACAATATGTAGTTTTCCCAAAATTACAAAAGATGTACTTTGCATTAAAAAAGCAAACATCACTATATCTATATTATATGTATTTCTTAGTTGTGTACTTACATTATCAAATCCAGAGAAATTTGTAATATAATTCGAAGACACGGGACGTTTAATTTTGTCTTCCGTCAATATAACCTTTGACTGCGCTAGTTGCTCTAAGTTCCAGGGAACCGCCAAACATAATGTGAATAAAGTTATAATATATTTAAAAATACATTACTTTGTCAGTGAAATTT
This sequence comes from Umbra pygmaea, assembly GCA_016801145.1. NCBI lineage: Eukaryota > Metazoa > Chordata > Actinopteri > Esociformes > Umbridae > Umbra > Umbra pygmaea. Next base: position 75,672 of record JACXGM010000251.1, read on the forward strand.
TTTTCTGCCGGAGACGCTAGATTGGAAGGTTGTCATTGACGACAATAACAAACCCATGATCCCACGCTACTTCCCGACGTCATTCAAGTACATCTTTTGCTATTGTTTTGATTGAGAGCCCCCTGGCGGCCAAAAACTACATATTGTACTTTTAATGCCACTTTAGTGAATTAAGGTATCAATTTAAATCACAAACATGCACATTTCTGGGTGACCCCAGACATTTGGATGTTAGTGTATATATTTGTTTCTTTTTTTAATTGATTTTGGCCGAAATGAAACACAACTGTCTCTCACACTATGCCCCTGATCATTTGTAGTGTGCTGAACCGGACGCCCGTCCACCTCATTCACGAGATCCTCCTGGTAGATGATTTCAGTGACGATGGTAAGTAGAAGATCAGCTGGTTACAGGAGGGAACGGAGTACGATGAGCTCTAACATTCTGTTTCCGGAGAAAGAAATCTCTGATTGAGAAGAAGTGTCATATCCCTAACAACAAGTTTAGAACACATTACTTCCAATTCCATGCTGCATTTGGTGACATTTTAGATAACATTGCATCTCTCACCTTGCTTTCATTTTTTCTCTACAGCAAATGACTGCTTTCTACTGAACAAGTTGCCCAAAGTAAAGTGTTTTCGGAATGACAGGAGAGAAGGTAATCTAGCTCATTTGTGTGCATGTGCCTCCATGTTCTGTATGTGTAGAGAGAAAATAATGTATATTCAGAGAATATCAAATTGTTTTCTCAACTGGAACACACCTTTGGAAAGAATAGTTTTGTTGTTGTCAGCTGATATTATAGAGTGAACCTACACCAGCAGTATTCTGTGCTATGCTTTCAGGTTAGAATGTTTCACCAGCAGCTTCCGGCAGTAGATAATGTCAGGTTAGGATGTTTCACCAGCAGATTCCTGCACTAGCTGTCTTCAGGTTAGGCCACTAAAAAAGCTCAAGCACCATGTGGGAGACGAGAGAATAGATTAACGTACGTATTGGTTCCAGAGGGTTGGAGTGGATTATGAACAGAGTATCAAATCTCTGAGCTGGCAAAGTGAAAGATCTTTCTGTGGGTAAAACAATTAACCGTGACTGCTCCCAGATCATTGCTGTGAATGAAAATATATCCTCCGATCAATGGCTGAAACCATTTTAGCAAAGGTTGACAATCCTGACTGGCCTTGTGATCCCATCCAGGAATGAACTGTGTTTCTCTACACAAGTATACATTTGATTATAGCAAGATATAAAACACTTAGAATGCAACCTGGGCACAAATACTATAAATACTGTAGCAATGTAAATTATTACATACAGTAGCATTTGTGAGTCATTGTTTTCAGGAAACTCAAATGTCTTCACGATTATTTCTTGCTCCGTCTCACCTTTGACCCTAATTCCACAATGGTGTTGATTATAATGCCATATAAAAATTGTCCTAGCTATAAATAGGCTACAGTTTTCTAAACATGGACTGGAAGAAGATCTGCTGGTCAAAGTTACCATCCCCGACCTTTGTAATTGCAAAACTATTTTTAGGCCCCCCATTTTAGTTTTGCTGTGTAGTATATCATTTATATTATATGCACAATGTAAGTAGAATTATTGTCCCATTATAGCCCGGCAGTGTCTATATTCACATTTTTAGAACCCAGAGGCCTAAATAGGCATAAATATCACCTAATATTGCAGAAGGCATCTTTCATACAGAAGGTTCATGCTTGTGCAATGTCATCAGATGGAGGATATTATAGTCTGAAGTGATATGTGTGCTTGAGATGTGAAGTCAGACAGTAAAGAGATGCAGATTGCAGGTTGTAGATAGAGGTGTCCCGGCCTCATCACTCACAGCTGTGTGAGTTTCCTCCGGCACGTTCAGCCCCAACATCCTGTAATGGAGAAGAACTTCACAGTCTTACATCTGATAATCTCCTAAAGCAGCCATTTTCACCAAGAATATGGATACTGTTGTGCATGTCAGTTGCTTTATAGTACAGGAAGATTGGTTGTTTTATCACCGATGAGGCCTCCAGTATCTTGAAGGACATTATTTCGCTGTAGGCTACTTCAAAAGATTGCTGTGGCTGTCACGGTGGTATCTGATTAGTGCTTATTGTTCGTTGCCAAACATTTTTCTTGTACCTATTTCCTAGTTGTCATTGCAATCGGTGCAAGCGTGACGGAAATGTCTAAAATCTCCTCTTGCAAACAAAGCTAAGATCCTGTGTGTCGTGTTGTCTTGTTCTGAGCTGGGCTGTAGATAAGTGTGGCTGTGAGTGGCAGAGGTGATAGACCATGGAGGATATTGTAAACACCTCTGTGAGAACAACGTCATGAACTCCGGGATGAAAAGGCAGACAAGAAAGCAAAGACTGAATCTTTTTAGTGATTGTAGTAGGGCTAAAAATATGGAGCTTATTTCAAGATGCTAATGATTCAGCCTTTTGAAGGATCCTTGGCGTGGTGTCAGAGAGTGAGACGGAGGGGTGAGGCGGGCGTCGGCGAGGAGTCGGAGGTGCTTTGGCGGGGCGAGGATGAAAGGACTATTTTTGGATCTGGTTCTGTTTTTTTTCTCTACGAAAGTGTTCGAGTTTAATGGGGACCCGTTTGGATGAGGTCTGTGCCACGCCACTGCTCAGCCGGTTGGTCGTTGTAATGATGGATAGTCTTCCAGACATTTATGAGTGGAGCAGTGAGAGATTTGTTGAGCGATGCAATCACAGGTCTGGTGCCCTGCCGTTGCCATCATTATTTTTCAGCTCGTCACTGTGCCAGGGTCAGTTATAAAACGCGCACTCAAGAGTCAGACTGGACTTTGTCGCCGATGGAGCACACCGGATGGGAGAAAGATTTGAATCTATAGGCTTCGAATGCGGTTTGAAATAGCTGTGTGACAGCGGTGTGAGGCATTGTGGGTAATTAGATTCCTGCCCTACTAATAAAAAACAGAGACCTCTAATCTCAAGACTGCAATTCCCTAGAGTCTACCTAAAACAATATGAAATTACTTTCTGAAAATACCTAATCAAGGAAGTAAAAAAATCATTACAACCCCAATTAGATTGTATCTTTAAACCAATTCAGGGGTTTTCTCAATAACAAATGCTGATCGTTAGGTCATTGTAAGGCAGGCCTCTGTTCATTTCTAGAGCTGGTGGTTCCATTTGCCAGCATGTTCCACAAGAGTGTTGAGGAACGTGTGCGTGCTAATTCAGGAACCAGGGGATAGTTAGCGGTCCCCAGGGAACCCACTCTTATGCTAAATTGTAAATGGTTTAAGGCATTTAGACTAGATTGTCTTTTTAATGATACAAACAGCAGAAGCTGTTAAGCCATGTCATCTCTATCAGACTTTAGTCGTGAGTGTAATCACTACACTAGAAAAACACACACACTAAAAAACACACTATTTCTGTATTTTTCCCCCTCATTTTCTCTCAATTCAATTGCAACGGGGCTTTATTGGCATGGGAAACATCTGTTAACATTCCCAAAGCAAAGGGGTAATAGGAAAACCATTATAGCAATTTTAATTAACAAAAGTGAAATAAACACTATGAAATTAAATATCACACAAAGGTTTCAGAAGAAAAGACATTTCAAATGCTATATTGTTCGATCTCGCTCTCTCGTGGGCACTCGCTCTCTTTCTACCTCTTTCTTGCTCTTCTCTGCCCCTACCCCCCCGCCCTGTAATCTTACCCTCAGTTTCTCTGTCTGGATTGTAAAAGCAGCTACCAGTGTACGTGAGCCTCTTTTAACACAGGCTCTGTTCCCTACAGCGTCATCCTTCACCTAGCAACTGTTGAAGGGAGTAGGTTGAGCTCACCCATCCAGAAAATAAAGCGTTATTGAGGATGAAATGGGATTTTTAATTGGCTGAAATGGCAGTGCAGTGTGAAACGTAAAGAGGAGTCCTGCAATTTCATACAATGACGCTTCGTCCCATGTCAGGGACTATTGATTCGTCCCTTTAGCCTGAACAGAATGTCCTTCGATTATCGAGCCCTCTTAGCAGGGTGATGTACCCATTTATCCCTCATGTCTGAGGGCTGGAAACAATTGCCATCTCATAAACAGACACCAAGGGCCATTAAAGAGCTTCCTCGTCTCCACGCCTGGTACGGACAAGAAAGGGACTTGTGAAGTCATTGATTTCTCCTAGAGTTTGTTCAGAGTATCTGAACAGAATCCATTTTAACACCATAAGCTGGACATGTTTTAAGTTACAGACAGAAACGTGTAGGTAGACACACGTGCACACAACTGAAGACCATTTACATTTGAGAATGACCTTTGATCTCTTGGACACTTTCTGCAGGTTTGATCCGCTCCAGGGTGCGTGGGGCGGACGCTGCCAAGTCCAACGTCCTAACCTTTCTGGACAGTCACTGTGAAGTCAACAAGGATTGGCTTCCCCCGCTACTGCAGAGGATCAAGGAGGTACATATCCTACATGACTGTACACCTATATGATTAGTTCCAGACTAGGGCTGACCCCATTCAGTGGACTAGTCGATTGTTTGGTCGATATGCTCTTGGTCGGCTAAGATTTCTTTAGTCGAGCAGCCATATGGCTGTGTGAGATCACTTAACTACACCATTGCTGAAAGAAATAAACGTGCTACAGAATATTATGATACTATTTAAGACATGTAGTGCAACACTGATACACATTTTTTTTTGTTTTCCAAAATGATATTGAATAACCGCCAAACCACACTGGACGTCACCGAAACATCTCCGAAACAAGACCGAAACACAATTCGCAGGTTTAGAACTCTGAAGTGATCAATGAGACATGCTACACAGCCAATCAGCGGTGTGCCATTGTGCAAAGTAAGGCTCGCGTAAAGCAGCGTAACTGCATAAACAAGCGTTGCTGAGGCAAGCAGATGCACTAAAATAAATTTGTAATACAATATAAATTCAAAAACAACCTCAATAATTATAAAACTACATAGAACAATTCTAAAATTCACAGGGCACAGGCTGAAATCTTCGTTATTGTATTTGAACCTTTTATTAAAACACGATAGGTTGTTGATAGAACAATAGCCTACTTCAAATTAATTCTTCTGATAGACCGTATATATTACTGGACATAGCATGTTTGACGTCACCCATTGGTTTGTCTTTGAATTTGCCGTTACAGGCGCAGACATCTTGGTTGCAGATGTGACGATTTTAGATGAGAGGGAGTAATCTAGCTAGCTAACTGATATTTATTGGGATTCTAATGTTGGTTAACGAAAAACAGTATTAAAACAAAATGTAAAACACAATGTAACTTTACTTACCGGAAAAACTGACCTGCCGACTCCTTTGAGTGTCTTGTCATACAACCAAACGCCATAGCCATGCCCTAACACCCCCTGCTTTATCGCCAATTTTAAAATCAAAGAGACGATAATTAAAAAAATTAACATCATTCTGTATTGCAGAACACTTAAAACTAGCGATTGAGACCATAAACTCATTATGAAAATGTTTACCGAGGTAATAATCAAGTGTGAAGTGGGTCTTATTTGCATCGACTATTACAGAAACCGACCTCTTGCAACCACACGTGTCGCCCCCAGCTGAAATCAGATCGAATGCGGCTTTAAAGGAGAATTCCGGGCGATTTCAAAACGTAGCTCTGTTGTTTGCATATCGGAAGTGCTGTCAGTAGCGTTAATAACTCAAACAATCTGTATTGCCAAAACCGTGTTTACCTTTTGCTCCAGTATAAAACCATTACACATGTACGGGGCAAGTTAAAAAATGTGCTTTGAGCCACTAAACATGTTCGAAATGTCATTACTAGTCCATATCCATGTGCAGTTATTCCTTATAGTGAACACAGCGAATTTGAACAAATAAGTTTGTGTACATACCTCTGTTCATTTCCCGTTTATCAGATATGGTGACTAGGATACATTGATGATGTACATATAGCTTGGTCCCCCAACTTACTAAGACTTGTCATTGGACATTTCATGACGAGGTGGCCAGTCAGCTGCCCCATTCTACTATGCATTGATAGTGGAAATGGAAAAGTTTTAAGATAAAAAATCGCTTTTCTCTAAGTCACGCTCCTGGTGCAGCACCCCAAAAACCACGTTAGAAGGTGACATGACGGTCTGCTCTCACAACGCGTCTGGTCTAGTTTTGGCATAAGGCCTACAAGTTAATCTAAAGATTCTTGTCCATTTATCTGCGTTTTTTTTGTTTTTATTGCTTACTGCTCATGTGAGCACAATTGTTGTTTAGTTGTTAGTTTCATTATAATCTGCCCAGAACTCAAAATCTAATGTTTGTGTTTTTAGAACTTTAGAAAAAATTATTAACAAATCCATAGTATGGAGGCATTTTATCGAAGTACCGGATGATGCAGAACATGTTGAATGCAAACTCTGCCAACAACGGTTTTTATACCTGAGTTTGAAAACAGTAAGTTTTGCTTATCTAGGTGCATGCTAACATGCGCTGTTTTGAATAATTAACTTGTAAACATTTGCATAAAACGAAAGGTTTAGGCTACTGTATGTCAGCTTTGACTGTGCTAAGTTTGAATGATCTAATCACATAAAAGCCATTATTGATATAACTAGAGACGAAGCAAAAATGGTAAAAAATCTAGGTTAAAGATATCACATCGAATGACATCAAGACAACCATTCTTCCTCTGTAGCACACAGTTCCCCACTTGTCTGCCGTGTATCATAAAGGCGCATGTAGCACATTTTTCCGTGGTGAATACAACTATTTGTGGTTCTGAAAAAGGCTCCAACACGCGCCATTTAATTGACTCGCTCTGCATATTTGCATGTTAAACAACATTTTTAATTTGTAGTACATGGATATTATCAAATTTACACAAAGCCACACAGTTATAAATATATTGGTATTCAGCAACAACAGGTGACACATGAGGCTTAATATTAGGAATAATGTTATAGCAGCTGAGTCTGGAAAGGCCAGCATCTACTGTACTGTACATTGAGTCAGATCAGATTTATGTGTCTTGTCAATCGCCCTTTTTACTTATGTATTTCTTTCTGATTATTTCTTCTAACAGTGCTATAAAGCATGGTTTCATAAAAAATATTGAGTGTGACATCTATGAAGAATTTTGTCTTTTTCGATAAGTCTATAGTATGAGAGATCAGTTGAGCATTGGATGATGTCTGGGACAGCCCTTCTCCAGACCAATGTCCTACATTCTCCTAGATCTAGATGATTAGCTCCAGCCCAATGTCCTACATCCTCCTACATCTAGACAATTAGCTCCAGAACAATGTTCTACATTCTCCTAGACCTAGATGATTAGCTTCAGCCCAATGTCCTACATCCTCCTACATCTAGATGATTAGCTCCAGACTAATGTCCTACATCCTCCTACATCTAGACAATTAGCTCCAGACCAATGTTCTACATTCTCCTAGACCTAGATGATTAGTTTCAGACCAATGTTTTACATTCTCCTAGACCTAGATGATTAGTTTCAGACCAATGTCCTACATCCTCCTACACCTAGATGATTAGCTCCAGACCTGTGTCCTACATCCTCCTACATCTAGATGATTAGCTCCAGACCAATGTCCTACATCCTCCTACATCTAGATGATTAG
>JACXGM010000252.1:7952-24938 GCA_016801145.1 Umbra pygmaea
TCCGAGTCTGGACTAGCCTACGACGCTTCGCTTAGCTCCCCCCGCTTAGCTCTGCCTAATAATGAATTGCGCTGAAAGCAGGCAGGCACAAAGCTATGCTGCTGCATTTACACTTGCGTGCACGACAGGGTTTAAAACATTACTGCCAAAGTCTAAGTAGCCTGTTTAATATCCAATTAATATCCAACGGAGCCACGCGCGCATATTATTGAAAAACACTTTGAATCACAACTCCATTTTCCTCAAAGCAATTCTCCAGTAGAGTTGAAATGGCAAAATTAGAAATCGGTGTTCTCATTGCTGTTTTCATGTAGCCTAATATTTGTAAAAAATAATATTACAATCCTCAAGGAAATGCGCACATTTAAGTACAGGAACGAACAAAGGATGCAAGTTATTAGGCTAGTCGCTGCATACTGTATCTGTAGAAAACGGCATGAGGAACGCCCCATAAAAAGCCTCTGAAAGCCACCTTCAGGAAGGAAAGACAAATGCCGATTGTTTTATTAGAATGGGTAGAAGTATTGCAAACTATCAAATACCTTTACAGAATATTATATTAGGGCATCCCTGTTTGGAGAAAGTATTTAAAACAGACATTCTAATCTTACACAAATCGTTTGCAATGCTTAGTGCAAATGTGAACTGAACACAAACATGCAACTACTGAATTCGCTTTCACAAACCGGTTTCTTTCATTTTAGCTTATTAGGGAAGGAGACGTAAACTATTAACATTTGTAACAAATATTACAGATATGTTAGATGTTTCTTTGTTTCAGAACAAAACCAGCTGTTATGGCGATATGTCGATATGGGATATTCTTCTCGATATTATTTTCAAAAACTCGATAACGATAAATATCGAATTATCGCCCAGCCCTACGTCCAACCTAAAAAGACTTTCATTCTGAAATTTAATAAATTAACCAAATGCAGCTCGTCACTTGGTTGGGTAAAAGCTTGCAGTGGAAATTGGGCTGGGTAATTGTAATTTTTTGGGCTGGGTAATTGTAACCCCTCAAATCCATAGAGATTATTAGGGCCCAAGCCAACGGCGAAGGCCCTATTGTTTTTCTAAAGATTAATAATAATAATAATATTTCCTAACTTTTGGGGCCCTTAACGTGCTCGAAAACCCTTGAAAATTTGCACACGGGTCAGAACCTGCGGCCATCAGAGCCGGGCTGAAGCTGGTACCCGGGCGTGGCAGGGGGGCTCTATAGCGCCCCCTGGAACGGGATTCAAACACATATATATACTCCATATATCAAACACGCTTGCATGTAATAATATGAAACCCGGTACTCTTATAGATTTCATCGGGCCGAACAACTTTCGTGCTCTAAGTTTTACGTCAGCCCAACAGGAAACCGGTTATTATGAGTCGTTTATGGGTCATTTATGGGTCGTTGTAAACGCCTCCTCTGGAATTTAAAGTACTTCTCCTAGGGAATTCATCCATTTGCCCCCAAAGTCGGTGTGCATGAAGACAAGACATTGAGGATGCTAAATTGCAAACTGATTTTTGATATCTCGAACGGTTTGGCCGTGGCGAGGAAACAGATTCATGGCGTGAAAAGAAACGCGAAACGTTATAACGTCTGCATACATTAAACGATCTTGATAAAACGTCAGAAGTGTGTTTGTGGTAAGAGGATAACATGGATGTAACTATTGTGAGTCAAAGATATAGCGCCACTAACTGGCAGCAGGAAGTGTGTCACTTTCTAAATGCTTTTGGGAAAAGTGGGGTGTTTAGTTACCTACAGTAACGACACTCAGTATATACATTTTTCTCATCGAGCAGGACAACTTTGTAATTTACAGTCATTGACTCCGACCAACAGGAAGTCAGATATTTTGGTGAAAGTCAGGGCTGGTGTCTGTGTTTATGAATGTGGCTCCCTGTAAACTGTCCCAAAATCATACATAGGGTTATACTGCCCTCGTGTCCAAAATTAGACTACTAGAGTAGGCGAGAGGAGGTAATCGGCTCGTTTACCTCCAGGGCAGGACATCGTAATATCAATTCAATACAATTCTATTTTTTCATACCTTTTTCATCGTAGTTTATTTCGCCAAGATAAATATCATAAAATGCCTTGGATTACCATTGGATTATTTTAAACTATACTTGTAAGAACATAATGAATGCGCAGTGTTATTACCGGTTGCTACGACAACAAACAAACTTTTGCTAGTGCGCATGTCCATTTACGGTCCTCTCGGAAAATAAAGTGCGAGTTGTCAATCACTGTGTGTGTTGTTTTTAAGGTAACATTATTTTGTCGGCTATAATGCATCAGGAGCATGATGAAGTATAGCCGATAACATAATATATGCTTCTCAATACTATAGCGTTATACATTTCTGTACAATACAAAATGAAAGCGCAAGTTAATATGACAGTCATCATAAATGTCCAAGGGTTGTCATTTTAAACGAAGAAAGCGTTGCAGACGCAAAACAGGCAGTCCCATCTCGTTCGTCCAATGATTTGTCATACTAGTGTTAACTTATTTCATTGTATTTGCCTGCTACTCTGTACACTGCATTCAACTGCATTCAACTGCACTTTTCTATCCTTCTCCCTTACCCGACCCATTTTGTTATTCTTGTGTATTTGTATTCATGTGTAACTCTGTCTGTACTTGCACCTTTGCTTTATCTTGGCCAGGTCGCCGTTTTAAATGAGAATTTGTTCTCAACGAGCCCACCTGGTTAAATAAAGGTTAAATAAATAAAATAAAATAAAATTGTTCCAAATGTCATCTTCAATTCTCCGAGTTGTACCTACAACGACCTGATGGTAAAGCGAACATCAAATGTGTTTAGCATAAGAGAATTATAACCTCAAATTATGGACAACGTTTTATTCTTTTATATTTCCGAAGCCAGAATTTTAAGGATGCTATGTCATCAAAGTCCGTCGAAGGACTGTTCCAATGTAAAGGATCCTCCGAATTTCAACCAAGGACTGAGTCCTTCATTCTGAGAATTTTCCATAGAGTGTAAAGGACGCATATGTGTATCCTTCGCGCTCCGAAATCACCCACAATTGTGCGCAAAGCAGACGTTAGTGGAGTCAGAGCGATTACGAGGCACTATGCTTTCAAATATAAGTATCTTTAGTGTTTAACATTACTGTACATTTGTTAAAACGGTAGTACATGTAAGTAAAGATGAATGTTTAAATGCCTGTACAAATTGCTACTGTCTACTAATGAATTGCAGCGCCTAAGGCTGACATTTTCACTGATGCAATGACGTGCACTTGCTAGCCTGTTCCATTTACGTGTTCTCCGAATGCTAAGGACCCTCGCCTAGCTTCTGAAGGACCTTAATAAATGATATTGTAGTCGTTTGAGTTCAAATTAGTTTAATTAATTTTAATGCCTTAATATATGGACAGATTTAGGCTACATTTGTAAAGTCTACAATTGTATTCAATACTTGTATTAAAAAAAGTATAAATAAATGTATAAAAAATGTATAAAAAAACAATTAAACAAGATTGAAATCACATATAGTTTATTGGTTTATTGTATTACACATATTTATTTTACATTTGGAATATATAAAAAGTATTTGTTACTAATTTTATCAAAGGCAATGAGACAGGAATTAACCCAGCACATGAGTAAGACTTAACCCAGCAAGAGGGTTAATTTCACCCACTGGTTGGGTCAAACGAATGACCCAGAAATATTGGTTAAATGGTAAAACCCAGCACTTGGGTCAAACCAACCCAGCGCGTGTTCTGTCCAATAGTGACCCAGTGGTGGGGTTAAGGTTGGGTTATTTTTTAACCCAGCAGTTTTTAGAGTGTGCTATTACAACAGATTCATACATCAGATTATTTCTAATTCTAAAAACATCATCAGTTATCAATTTGTGGGAATTTGTAATAATATCACATTGGATAGTAGGCTGTAGTACTAAATGATATAGTAATGTTATTTCTCAACATTTGTATTCATTTGCTGCTGGGTCATTTTAGGTCTAGTGTGCACTCCGTCCGCATTCGAGATATTGTTTTGTGCACAGCAACTTCCTCATTTGCCCCCGCCGAAAGTTGTACAGACCAAAAAAGACGACCTGAAAAATTACATTTTGGGGAGTGGGCTTTTCTGTGTGTGTGTGTGTGTGTGTGTGTGTAACAAGCTGGGACACACAAGGTGGTACTGTACATGTAGTACAGGTAGGGTGTGTTATGAAGAAATTATGTATCCATCGCTACTATAAAGAAAGATGATGAAAAATTCCTACCTATCTCTTGCTGCCACTGCAGAAAAAAAATAAAAAATAAAATCCCTACCGACCCATGACCTCATCTGACAACCAAAAGGAACCAAATTTTTTTTAGGCCCTATGGGGTTTCAGGCCGGGTGTCTGTATAAGCACTTTGTGAAATCTACTAATGGAAAAGGACTATAAAAATTATTGAGGTTAAAATAAATATCACAACACTTCATTTTGGGAATTTTTTTATCCTACTTTTGTCCTTTTTAAATCAGAGTGTGTTGTGTAAATTTAAACAATAACTGTAGATATAAACAATCTTTCTGTTTTTATATAGCCTATTTAAACCTTTAAAATAATCTGGCATAACCTAAATATAGGCTATAAAAAATGTGAGGAAAACAAACCAAATCAAAAAAGTTGGAGAACCACGTTTTGGATTTGTAGTCAGCGCAGAAAACAGCGCACGATTCATGAATGGTTTGAAAGTTAAATTGAAATGCTTACAATAGATGAGGAATCAACATTTATTTCAAAACAAGTAATCTGAAACCTGACATCAAGTAAGGTGAGGAACAACGAATTTCACCCACATGGAAAAATGCTCTTTATTTGAATGAGTGAACGTGGCTCTTAAAAGGTAATTAAAGGCACCGGGTTGCGGTGCCACCGGCTTAAACGCACCTGGGTTGCGGTGCCACCCAGCTTGGGCCCGCAATCGCTGCTCGCAGCTATATTTATTCTTGAAATCTAGAGAATTATGACATCCACATGGCAGCTCTAAACATACACTCCGTGCCAAACTCAGTGACTAGGGTTTACTAAGAATGGTGCGACAATCAACAAAAACTCCTAGTTTAGTTTGATGATGTTGATTGTTGATAGAGAAAAGGAGGACAGCAGGAATCATGCAAGCTAACGTGTGCAACAAAAAGACAAATAGTATCAGTGTACAAGGGGTTAATGAACAACATAGAAACATAAAAACATAAAACTTGTTGCTCTTTGCCACAGACTTTACCACAGATGAGCACTCGGCACCCCACTGCAATAGAAACGAAATAAAAAAACTGCTGCTGCGGGCACCTGGTCACGAGCACTGGACAACCGAGGTATGAAAAAGAACATTGTCTGACAAATGCTGGTTGCTGTTGAGTCATGCTGATTGCTGCAGGAGTTGGCATAAGAAACATGAGGTCAACGGCTCCATCCTGCATCGCATTAGAGTACAGGCTGGATGGATCGCTGTGGGAAGTTTCTTGGCACACTACTGTTCCTTAACACCAACTGATTAATGCCCAAAAATGTGAATATTAGTGCAGAGGTGCATCGCTTCTTGGCCAGAATTTACAGTTTGTCAGACGGATATATTCAACGGGATAAGGTGGCGTATCATAAAGCATTCATTTCTCAGAATGCTTCCAGGTTGACCACAACAAGTTCATCAGTAGCCCACATACTCCCCAGACTTTAACCAAATGCAGCAGTTTTTAGGATAAGATGGAACGTGTGGATCGCAGCATTAATGTACTAATGATTAATCTGGAACCACTGCATAACGCAATCATGTGTTTTGACCAAAATCCCTGTGAAATTTGAAACAACCAATCATTGTCAACAATACCCTCCCCCATGTCTTGTGAGTCTCTGTAGATTTCAGGTATAAGTTCTGGGGAGTACCACTTCTATTTTTTTGCCACAACACTGGCTCTCTGCCAAAATAAGTCTTCCCAAGTAGGAACTAATTCTTTGGCGCTATAGAAAGATGACTCAGCGATGCTACAAGTTGTAATTTAGTACAGTGGTATTACTGGCCTTACATCTGTCTGAAGTCTTATTAGTAAAGTGTTTTGTCTTATTGGGATCATTTCCCACAAAATGCTGACACAAAATGTATTTTAAGGGTGTAGTCTTTCTTCTTCTCAGTAAAACAATTAGCAAACCAAGGGTGTCATTTGCTAATTATTTAGCAGGAGCATCAGATGGCTTGTAATCAGATGGTTGCCAAATGGATTCCAGAGTGGGGCAAATGTACCAGTGCCCTTGAGCAAAGTTACCATAAGTTGCTCCAGGGGATTTTCCTGTACTTACTATAGTGTAAGTTGCTCTGGACAAAAGTGTATGCTAAATCAGTGGTTCCCAAACCTCTCCTCGGTGAAACCCAGACAGGCCATGTTTTTATTTTCACCCTGAAATGGCAAAACTAATTAAGTTAGTCAAATACACATTACACCTTTGACTAATTGAATCAGGTGTGCCATTTCAGGGTTAAAACAAAAACATGGCCTATCTGGGGGTCCCAGAGGAGAGGTTTGGGAACCACTGTGCTATAAATTACAAAAATGTCAAATGTCTTCTTTCTCCTTTTGAGTTTAGAAGAAACGTTTTTGCTAGCACTAAACTATAAAATAACTGGAGACAGCTTCTAAAACAGCTGGCCATTTTACTTAATGTAATCCACTCATTACATTCTGTACACCAATTTGTGCCCACCACACTATTATTTACAGAGTTCATAACACATGTGCACTAGCACTTAAATGTGTGCTATAGAGCCTAGCGCAGGCCGCGACCATGTTCCAAGACAATGTCTAACATAGATAATACGTTACAAACCTACTGTTCTCCAACAGGAAGCTTTTATCCCTTGTAGGTGATTGACTGACGATCTATCAGATTTAATGGTCAGTTAACAGGCCATCTGAAAATCGTTCAGCTTGCTTGTTGGTTAGCAGCATCTTATTTGTTTTATAGAAGTTTAAACTGAGCAAGCAAACAAAGGTTGAACCCGGGAGGGACATTTTTGCCAGATACCCGGCCTAAAACCCACAAAGAGAAATCAACAAATAATGATGTACAGTGGCCAGTATCTGTCTTTTTCTTCATTCAGGTGTGTCACAGGTGATCTCTCTGCCACTCCTATTCCTTTTTTCACAAAACTAGAGTGAACGATATTTCTTTCATTGAAAACTGCAATTTTCAAAATTATGTTGCCTGGTTCATGCAGATACCTAAAACGTCCAGTAACATGTATGCTTGCAAATTTGTATTTGAAAATCAGTTGGCCACACAAAGCTGGTGCTTGGTTTTTAACATATAAATTTGTCTACACATTAAAAAAACATTAGTTTACTTCTAAACAACTGTGTAACTCAAGATCTAAAATATACATATAAAAATTAATTTACACAGTTATGTAACTAGAAGAAACTTACTTAAAGCCACATCTGGTAGTGAATGGATACATTTAATTACTGGCATATCCGTACAGATGTTGCAAGTGCCATTCTTTAGAAACTGAGCTACAGTCTTCTGTTTTAGATTGGGACAACTAGCCTACATTTTTTGCAATGCAGAAAGTTTGATAGAGCATATAACCTAGGCAATATTTTCATATATTATGAAAGCACACTGTGGCCAAAATCCCATTGCAAAAGGTGACAGGTCAGTGAAGATGAAACTGAAAGGCCCTCACGCAAGACAATGGACAGATGGGTTATTGGTTAAATCATTATTTCATGTTTTGTCCTAGCTACAGCTATACCAGGCAATATCCCTGCTTATAGCATACAGAAATAAAACATGTTACTGATGTTAAAGGTAGCTGGCTTGAATGAACACATGCTGTAGTTTACTCAGAATGTCAGCTGGACATTTCATGAGCAAGTTTGTTCAATAGCAACACATTCCAGTTGCAACACATGCCACTGGCAGAATGTGTTGCATACAACAACAGGATAATTTAGCAGAAACATATCTAAAGCAAAATTCAGTAGTGATTGGATACATTTTATACTTTCCTACACATGGGAACTGCTATCTAATTGCATCTTAAAAAATGCCAGGGGGAAATCCATCTTTGTAAGAAGGACTAGTATAATTAAAAAGTATAAAGAAGTTATTTTTTAAGTTTAACATATTTTCTGACCCTTTGTGTCTCCATAAAGAAGAACATTAATTAACAATGATAAATTGTATTTTTTATGTATAGCACAGATAAGTGAACTGTGAAGTAATTCTTTTATCAGCCATTTACAACTTTACTTTTATTGGACTGTTTTATCATAGCTAACACCTGCAGACAGATTTACTTAAGATTTTTTGAAAATACTATATTTTTCCGTCATGTTATTTTAGACTACATTTGTAAATGGGTGAACGTTGCAATCAATGGATATTTGCAAGACTTACTTTTAAAGTAAAACATCTAGTCTTTCTTTTTGGAATTGCGCGCTAATAACCCTTTATTTTGGTGGTAATGACAGAAAAGGACAGTTCAAAACTTTAGGCATATGCATTCTTTATAGGTTAGGCTAAATATGATTAATTAAAATGTCCATTGTGAAGACTACAATATCACAGACTGTACCTTTAAAAACAGCTGTCTGTAATTTAGACAGTTGGGCGCGTCTCATTCGCAGATCGTTGGACCAAATGTTAAGACTACAACAATTCAGGAAATGTTACGTGTTATATATAATTTAGACTACAGTTAACCATGGTTTATCTTAGGATTTCTCAATCCTGTAGGCGTAATTGCGCCCAATAAAACGCCTAGACTTTGGCCTGGTCACTGTCGGTAAACAGACGGAAACCACCTGGAATGTTTTGATGACCACAAATCTTTAATCCTAGTTAGGCTACTACTGAAATGAATTGTCATAGATAACGCAAGTTAGTTTTCTACATGGTAATAGGAATATGCAAATAAAATGGTTTGGAACACTTGAAACTGATATCAGCTCTAGTTTGGCATGTGTGACTTGCTACAAAGTTGCATGCTGTTTTGCAGGCGTACCTCGCTCAGCATATCAAATTAAATGTTGGGTTGTGCAGCTCTTCCACATCATGGCTTACCGAGAAGCAACAGCTTCAATTCCCGGCGAGCATCCTTCTTATCCCGGCGGAGCTGCCTTTCGATCTCGTCGTTGATCCGTCTGGCTTCTTTCGCCTCCTCGCTGAGGCAGCACGCCATTATGGAGTCTAGAGTCATTCTTTAAAAAACACTTTTTCCTGCTTTATTCCGATTCCAGTTGCAATGTTTTTTACAATGAACGGATGTCAAATCAAGCTCTCACGGTTGCAGAATAAAACAAAACATGGACGCGATTAATATAAAGTGGCATTGCCTGGATTGGGGGGAAAGGAAATTGTATGATATCCTATTTGAGAAATTGTTGCCCCCTCCCCCCGTTTCGTTTTGCTTTCTGACGGTCAGTCAGTCAGCAAACAGTGGCACGAGGAGTTAACTAATGTCCGTAAAATGTTAATTGATTATCGCCTGATTTTCTTATCAATCTGATCAAATGCTCCGTTTTAGGCATTATCCGTAGTCTTCTATGTGATAAGTTTTTGCATTCTTCCCAGTAACCAGCTTCACATATTTTTATGTCTTCATATCCTATGCTACGTCCAATATTCCTATCATCCGTTCGATGAAAAAATACCAAATTCAACGTGTCCGCTTTATTTCCACTAGGTCGACTCCCGGGCGTGGTAAGGCAGAATATGGCCGACTTTCACTCCAATCCGCAAGGCAGGAATACAGTTATCGCTCTCTCTCGCTAGCGAGGAAGAAAAACATGAAAAAACACGCAAACGCAAACCTCATGTTAAACCTACTTTCTAGAACGGAAAAAATCTTCATTAGCCTGCCTTCAAAAAGACGGAAACTTATATTATTATGCTAAATGTTTGCTTTGCCTATAATAAAAAATGGAAAGAATACATTTTCCTTCAGCCTCGGTCCCTTTACTCAATTCCCCTTTATTTTTATTAGAGACATCCACTCCACGCCAGTGACGTTGGACAGTGGTTGGGAGTGTCCTCAGAAGAAAAAAAACACTCCAAAGTAGGCCTACTGTAAATAAGTGTCATAACCTGTAGAATAGACAAGCATGTTTGCTACTGTTAACTGCTATTATTTATACGACTAATATGCATTTACCTGATGCTAGCTCAACTGCCTGTGAAAAAACGTAAGGAAAACGACATTAGTGTAGAGCAGAAGGAAAGCCCAAATGTACAGGCTACAGGGAAGCATGCCATAGAAGAACAATAGGCTTAATCATCAGTGAATGGTCCTTTAATTTCTAATCGTCTAAAAAAATGTATTTCCTAGTCACTGATGCATCTGATAGACATTGCAATTTAGAGGCCCACAACTACATAAACTGAGCTTTCATGCAGAACTACAACTGACAATATAATAACTGTACAGACCTGTAGACATACAGTGCATCCGAAAAGAATTCACAGCGCTACACTTTTTCTACATTTTGTTATGTTACACCCTTATTCTGAAATGACAAGGTGAAAGAAGTGTGTTTGAAATCTTAGCAAATTTTTTACAAATTAAAAATTTAAAAAGCACATGTACATATTCACAGCATTTGCCATGATACTCAAAATTTGCTCAGGTGCATCCTGTTTCCACTGATCATCCTTGAGATGTTTCCACAACCTGACTGGAGTCCACTTGTGGTAAATTCAGTTGATTGGACATGATTTGGAAAGACACACCTGTCTATATACGGTCACGCGTTAACAGTGCATGTCAGAGCACAAACCAAGCTTTGAAGTCCAAGGAATTGTCTATAGACCCCTGAGACAGGATTGTATCGAGCCACAGATCTGGGGAAGGGTACAGAAAAATATCTGCAGCATTGAAAGCAGAGCCGGTCCTGACCTTCCTGGGGCCCTAAGCCAAATTCTACTAAGGGGCCCTCCTTTCTGACCTGTGAGCCATGTCAACCATTTGCCATTGCCACACCATCACACCTGACACCCCAGTGCTCCCACTCAAATCCTCCCTCCATCAAAACAGTTTTGCGCCATCTTTCGATCTAAGAATAAGTTGACCAATAACAACAAAAGAGGTATAAATCAACAATAGTTATTGAATATAATATCTTCTATATAATATGAAGATAAGTGAATATTAACAGAAATTAGAAATTGTAAAAAACTATAACATTTATGTATGTCAAATAGTTAAGATGCACTATGTAAACTTTCCATTCATTTTGTGAAGATTTTATTATTATTCTTTCTTAGACATGTTTTTATTGAACAGGAAAAAGCCCAGAAACAATATAACCAATTTCTGAAAATACACATTATTTTGTCCATAATATGCATTTGGGTGCTAGTTATAGTGAAATTACAAATTTTCCATTCTAAAACTGTCTATAGTTTGTGTTACTCAATTGATGTTTTCAAACCTTGGATCCAATACGCAAGTTCCTAAAGTTTACTAGTCCTAAAAGGTTTTTGTATTTTTTTATAGTTTTCAAAAAAGTTACACAGAAACTGTAGGTTCAGTCGCGGAAGTATAGTTGGTGAACATAATCATCTTGTGCATGATCTGACTAAAGGCTTCCATGTTGGATTCGTAGTGCGAATATAATTGGCGGCTGGGCGACGTTAGGTTGGATGAACCATGTGCACACCTGTCGCCATTACCGAGAAGTCTATCCAAGGAGTTGCAGAGCTGCCGACAAGGCAGGATTAGAGGGAATGGGGGTGGAAAAAAACAGAAAAAATCACAAACTAAATAATTCAAATCATTATACATGGAAACATTTGCCTTATGTTGTTTTGTGAAATACAATGTTATTTAAAGCTATATAAGACATGAGCTGAAGCATTTCTAATAAAAGAATTAATATCTTTGGCAAAATAGACAGTCAACTGTTTTCTAAATTACTGGATCACATTTAGGCTACCTGTTTGCTAAAATGAGCAAATAAGATTTGGGATGCATGTGCAAATGTGGCCTTTTGAAAAGTAAAAAATAAATAAATTAACAGGAATGTACTTGAATGCAACCCATACCTTAGACTACTATGAGCAAACGTTCCAATGGAATACATTTTTTTTTTAAAGATCATTAATAAAGCCCTAAGCTTGGGGCGAAAGCCATATTATTCTCTATAAAACAATTTTGCTCCATATAGTTCAGATGTTTGGGTAGCCATATCAAAAATATCATATTGTAACAAAATAGAAATGATGTTTCAGGTAGGAAGGAATATATGATACCTATCTCTTTTGACTTAATGGCATCAATATTTACAGTATAATATATCTTCTCTGACAATAGAACACAATAGACATGATGTTTGCATCTGAATGGAAATCAATTGGTAAGGCAATCTTTACACATTTCACTGTGTAAATAATTCCGTCAGGGAGAAATGCAGTTGAGAAGCAGCTTGGAAAAAGAATGGGAAAAGTGTAATGACATTCGGTAGGTATTATCATAGTTCAGTTACAGTATGTTTAACCTTGTCTAAGCACAAACTGCCTATCTTGCCTATTGGGAACATGTTGTTGATTGTTGAGGGGTCTTCAATCTCCATCTGGCAGCTGCTCAACATTGTTTGGTTTTTGACATGCGTTATGTGTGCTGTGAAGAGATTTGTGGCTGATTCAGAGCACAGATGGGTTCGTGAAGATAAAGACATAATGAGGAAAGTTACTGCCAGACTAATTCAACGGATTAGGAGAACAGCTGCTAAAATACCATTACAAAGCAGCAAACAGGTATTTGAAGCCGTTTTTCAAAAATAACGTCATCAAGTAACAACGGTGTTGGGGGAAATGTAATGAAGTAAAAGTGTAATTTTTGTTCAATATGTAGTGATGTACACATGCAAAATACTTTAATGCAGTAATTAAATATTTTTACTTTGATACTTTACACCTCTGCTGCCCAGCTACGTTTGCAAGACAGATTAGAATAAGATGCACTGCAAGCTAGCATATCAATATAACGTTACTGTTATTTGCTGAAATTAAACTTGGAGAGGAGAACACAAGTCTACCTGATTGCTGTTCCCGTTATTCACACTCATGGTGTTTTCTTCCCCATTTTTCGTGACCTTATGGATAACTCCGCTTCATCCTCTCACAGTTGAAACCCGCTTTGACACGAGAGGGAGGCGGGGCCTTGTTTAATTGGCGGGGCCCTGTGTAGTAAGCGTATTGGTCCGACCGGTTCTGATTGACGGTCCCAATGAGCACAGTGGCCTCCATCATCCGTAAATCGAAGGAGTTTGGATCCACCAGGACTCTTCCTAGTGCTGGCCAAACTGAGCGATCGGGGGAGAAGGGCCTTAGTCTGGGAGGTGACAAAGAACACGATGGTCACTCTGACAGAGCTCCAGCGTTTCTCTGTGGATGCATGATGTGGGCATGTTTTTCAGTGGCTGAAACTGGGAGACAAGTCAGGATTGAGGGAAAGATGAATGCCGCAATGTTCAGAGACATCCTAGCTGGAAACCTGCTCCGGTGCGCTCTGGACCTTAGAATGGCCGAAGTTTCATCTTCCAACAGGACAACGACACTAAGCAAGCCAATATAACAAAGGAGTGGCTAGAGGACAATTCTGTGAATGTCCTTGAGTGGCCCAGCCAGAGACCAGACCTGAACACGATTGAACATCTCTGGAGAGGTCTGAAAATGGCTGTGCACAGACGCACTTTATCCAACCTGATGGAGCTTAAGAGGTCCTGCAAAGAAGAATGGGAGAAACTACCCAAAAATATGTGTGCCGAGCTTGTAGCATCATACTAAAAAAGACTTTAGGCTGTAATTGCTGCCAAAGGTGCTTCAACAAAGTATTAAATAGAGGCTGTGAATACTTATGTGCTTTTATATTTTTAATAAATTTGCTAAGATTTCAAACACAGTTATTTCACATTGTCATTGTTTGTAGAATTCTGAGGGAACTAGTGAATTTAATCAATTTCGGAATAAGGGTGTTACATACAAAAATGTGGAAAAAGTGAAGCACTGTGGACGCACTGTATTGCAGAGCTACAGGACACTAAGATAAAAGTTTCCTGTGTGAATTCTCCTGACAGCTTTAATTTGATGCTGAGTAATAGGTACAGCGAAAATCATCATACCCTATCAAAATCCTATTTACACATAACCCTCAACATCAAAGTGAAAATAACACCCGTTCAATTTCTCCTTAATGCAATGATCTACTCAACCAATCACATGGCAGTTGCTTCAATGCATTTAGGGGTGTGGTCCTGGTCAAGACAATCTCCTGAACTCCAAACTGAATGTCAGAATGGGAAAGAAAGGTGATTTAAGCAATTTTGAGCGTGGCATGGTTGTTGGTGCCAGACGGGCCAGTCTGAGTATTTCACATCTGCTCAGTTACTGGGATTTTCACGCACAACCATTTCTAGGGTTAATAAAAAGAATGGTGTGAAAAGGGAAAAACATCCAGTATGCGGCAGTCCTGTGGGAAAAAATACCTTGTTGATGCTAGAGGTCAGAGGAGAATGGGCTGACTTCTTCAAGCTGATAGAAGGGCAACTTTGACTGAAATAACCACTCGTTACAACCGAGGTATGCAGCAAAGGATTTGTGAAGCCACAACATGCACAACCTTGAGGTGGATGGGCTACAACAGCAGAAGACCCCACCGGGTACCACTCATCTCCACTACAAATAGGAAAAAGAGGCTACAATTTGCAAGAGCACACCAAAATTGAACAGTTGAAGAATGGAAAAATGTTGCCTGGTCTGATGAGTCTCGATTTCTGTTGAGATTTTTAGATATTCAGTCAGAATTTGGCGTAAACAGAATGAGAACATGGATCCATCATGCTTCGTGCCCTGGATGTGCATCCCACAAATCTCCATCAACTGCAAGAAGCTATCCTATCAATATGGGCCAACATTTCTAAAGAATGCTTTCAGCACCTTGTTGAATGAATGCCACATAGAATTAAGGCAGTTCTGAAGGCGAAAGGGGGTCAAACACAGTATTAGTATGGTGTTCCTAATAATCCTTTAGGTGAGTGTATATCTACTACATTTTTAACAAGGAGGTGTTGCTTTCCTTCACTCGTTCAAATCATACTGCACTGCTACGCTTCCCGTCTGTGGTGTAATGGACTGGATACTGCATTTCCATAATATCCAAGTACCTATCTATACTACACACAAGTAAATGAACCGCAAAGCAGTAACGTGTTGAAGGGCCATCTTTAAATGCTTCAGACTTCAGCTCTAGCCCCCGTTCTTAACATAGTGAAAGTTGAGAAATACTTCAGCAAGCACTGAAAAAGCACAAGCTAATTATTTCTGCATGCCGATAATAATGGATAATTAGCTCAGTGATGATATTAATAGCTGCATTAATGGAAAGTTCAAGGAACTGACCTGGTTGATTCTTCATTCTGTATTAATTGTTTGTTACTGGGTTGGAGGTTCTGAATTTTTCCCAAGAATAGAGTAGGCCTATAGTACAAATGATTTTAAAGATATATTAAATAATAGATATATATTACATAACATTACAGTAGATTCTAACATGTAAAAAGGAAAATTGGTTTACCAAAGGAATACAAAGCCTACTAGGTTATCATCCTATCATCCTTATTTTCACCACAGCTTTAGTATGAAACTAACTAAGTTCAACGTATCGTTTAGTGTGGACTTTGCACCCTAACTTAAGAGAGAACTTACGCACAGCTGGTGCAACCGGCTCCAGATGGGGCGCCTGTGGGTTCAATCGGGGAAGTGTAATCAGTGAATGTAATCATCCCACGCATGATCCAACTAAACGCTTCCATGTTTAGATTCGCAGTGCAAAAAGAATTGGCGCTGGGCAACATGTGGTTGGATAAACAATTTGTTAATAGTTCTTTAGGTTCTTAGATTTCCAGCATCTTGAACATCAGTGAAATTAAAAAAGCAGTCTGGAGCTTTTCCGATGAACAAACAATTATTTTGATTTTCCCATTTTGGCATGGATTTCTAATTTGGTGTTTATTTGTGCATCAACGCTAATTACACTCGCTATCATTTCAAAGTTAGCCATGAAATTCCAGGTTTCACTGTAGGGATGGTTTTCTTTGAAAGCTTAATTGTTTTCCTGTTAACATGGAGCTGTTGTGATTGACCAAAAAGCTAAGCTTTGACATTTTTCACATGTATCGAAGACTGCAAGTACTGCAGGTGTTATTGCATGTACAGTCAAAATCTTGTGCCACGGTTACAACTCAAACAATGCAGTAATAATAATAAAAACAAAAAGATGTGCAAAAAGAAAGGAAATGGACACCATCTCTATAAACAACAACATGATATAAGGAGACTAGAGGTTAAGCAAATGTACATGTAAACAGTAAACAGTGACTACAGAATACAGCTTGACGATAAAGATTTATTCAAATTTAAGTGACTATATAAGAATTTTATATATATATAATATATAATGTACAAATATAATGTACATTTAAAAAATACTCTGTATGCATTATAAAGAAGCAGTTGGAAATAGAATCACCATGTTGCCAAGGCCACATGCAGAAATGTAGTTGGTGACTAGCATCAATTGCAACAGACTCCTCTATTCAAAGGACACTCTTCTAGAAGGACTGTGGTTTGTCAACTTAACCTTTTGGCAATCTCCAATCAGGCGTTTTTGTATTTCCCTTTTAGATGTGAGGTCTTCCTGGGTCTTCTACCATGATGGACCTCATTTTCACTCAGACAGTGATAGATGGTGCGACTTGACACCGTTGCAGCTTGAGTTGAATGTCAACTTTTATCTGTTTCGAAGTGTTCCTTGGTTCCTTCTCCACCATTGCATGAGGTATCTGTAACGTTCCCCTTCCATGGAAACAGCCACTTCCTTGGTCAATGCTGCTCAGAACTACAATTCCCAGTCACCAGTTCTACTTCCTGTGGACTACAGCTTCCCTAGTCG
>JACXGM010000252.1:25038-41763 GCA_016801145.1 Umbra pygmaea
CTCTGCCTGTTTTTGGATTACTCTGCCTGTGGATATTCCTAGTTGTACCTTTGCCATACATGCTATTCCGTTCTGACCCCTGCATTGTTTGAAGTATTCTGCCTGTGGATTTCCCTATATGTGCCTTTGCCATACATGCTATTCCGGTCTGACATCTGCATTGTTTTTGGATTATTCTGTGCCTGTCCCATGAACATTTAAACATTGTTCTCTTTAAACATTGGAGTGATCATTACAGTATCACTACATTACAATTATTTTCTATAATTTCTAAAAAAGATGTCCATTATATTGTTCAGGCCATTTTAGAAGAGTTTCTTTTATTATTCTGCAAACAAGATGTGCTTGAATGACAAAATATATTTTAATTACAAAATGTTTGTCATCTATCTGTTGCTAATCGTGTATCACTGTAGTTCTATCGCTTTATGCTAGTCCTTCTACGTCTGTTTGTGCATTTCCCGGATCATTGCATTCATTAAATGATCACTTACCCACTACACCGTGACAGCACCCCAAGAACTTTCTCCAACACTGACTGTCAAATCTGTGAAAAATACAAAAACTGAAGAAAAGCTATAAACATCTAATGTTGTGTAATAATAATAATAATTTATTGCCATTGTTGACCATTTTAGTTTTTTCTATTTAAGAGGAGATGAGTGAGGGGTTTGAAGGTCCCTGTTGAACATGTACAGCAAAGTTCCTTAAAAGGTAGGCCAAGCATTGTGAAGTATTTTGTTTTCTTTTTTCCAAGACACTCTTATTGTGCACTCAGTGTGGTGGCTGGGATGTGTCCAACATCTCTGATCTTTTTCCAAGGTGCTCCTGTTTTTTTTGTTCTTGTTTTGTTCTGGAGTTTTAATTGGTAAATAATACATCTTACTCCAAAAAGTTTAAATTGTGTAATTGACAAACCTACACAGGAGGGTGGATATGTGTCATTCACAGGCCCCAGGGTCCAGAGACAGAAATGTAGGAGAAGTCGCGATGTGCCACCCTCACTTTTAAGGTCCTGTTGCTCATACCAAAAGGATGAAATTGCATTTTTTTTGCTTTACTTCAAGCTGCTAACTATAGAGCATGTTGGAGGCAAGATGCGATCTGTCCTTTTCAAAGAAAGATTTTTACATGTTAGTGTTTTACAGTGTTAGGTTTTCCTGTCCTCTCACATCTTGTATTCATTGATGAAAGCCAAAACCACTTTGTTTGAGTCAGTATGCCAGGCCTGGCAAAACACACTCACTAGAGTCGACAGGGTTGTTGTTGTTGTTAATGCCAAATAGGGGCCAATCCTTTTGTGAGAATATGATTCTTGATATTAGATGCTAAAATCCTGGTGACCAGTTGTGATTGTAATATTTCATAGGAATCAGAAATATCAGAATCAGAAATATATTTATTGCCAAGTAAGTTAAGGAGTGGACAAAATGAAAAAAAAAAAACCTTAACCAAAGTATCCACTACACCATGGAGAACAAATGAACTATGTTAATGTTACTACAGGAATCGTAGCCCACACCAACTCCTACAAAGTTGTGGTGAGTTTTGCAGGGAGGTTGATAACGTTAGTTAACATTATCCATTCACTTTAGCTAAGCTACTATAGCCTTCATACCTTATGAGTCATATCAATCATTTTATCATGCCACTGTCAAAATGAAGCACTGCACCACGTTGTTAACGTTAACCACTTTCACACACACACAATATGAAATACACAATGATAAATATAATATTCAATACACAATACAAAACACTATTATTTACACCGAAAGAACTGCTATTAACTAGTGTACAGTTCACTATGTTTGGAGGAAAAAGTATGCAAGGCTGTCATTGGATTGGAAGCTGTTCAAGAGGCTCTTTCTTGGTTGTGTCTTCGACTTCATAGAGCTTCTTCTGGACTATACGATAATTTCTCTACTGTGCGACAGTATTTTGGGATTTTCTGTTCGTGTTTTCACTCGAAATGATATGTTGTATGCTTTTATGAGTCACGTCGTAGCTGGTTAGCCTAAGGCATGTTCAAAAACTATTTTTATACAGATTTTTCCAGACGTCGATTGGAGAAATGACACATGGAGGACTGTGCAACCCCCTAAGCATATGCCTCCCCAGACCCTCACTGACCCACCGCCAAACCAGTCATGCTGGATGATGTTGCAGGCAGCATAACATTTGCTCAGTGTGAACCTGCTCTTATCAGTGAAGAGAAAGTGCCCCCAATGGGGGACCTGCCAATTCTGGTGTTTTCTGACGAATGCCTATCGAGCTCCACAAGGCTGGGTGTACAGGTCCCATTAGAGGACATTGGACCCTCATTCCACCCTCAGTGAGTGTGTTGAGTTTGGTCAGATACATGCACACCAGTAGCCCACTGGAGATCATTTTGTAGGGTTCTGGCAGTGCTCCTCCTCTTTCTCCACACACAAAGGAGCAGATATCGGTCCTGCTGTTGGGTGGATGCCCATCTACGACCCTGTCCAGGTCTCCTCATGTAACGGCTCCTGGTATCTCCTCCATGCTCTTGAGACTACTGGGAGACACAGCAAAAGTTCTTGCGACGGCACATATTGATGTGCCATCCTGGAGGAGCTGGACTACCTGTGTAACCTGAATGGGCTACATGCCAGGTACCACCGCATGCTACCTGTAGTGACAACGACGATAGCAAAATGCAAACTGAGTCAGGAAGGAAGAGGAGAGTGCAATTGATTGTGGCCACCACCAGCCAAACCATTCCCTTTTTGGGGTTTGTCTTGCTGTTGACTCTCCAGTGCACCTGTTGTTACTTTCTTTTGCACCAATGCAGGTGACATAGATTCCTAATTGGTTCCTAACTGGACAGATTGATTGAAATGGTGTTGTAATGTGATGATTCCGAAAAGTGTATATATAGAAAGTGTATATAAAATAATTATGTTTGTCTTTTCTCACTGATTATTTGGGCGAACCAGACTTGGGCAAATTCAGTGTTTAAACATGAGATGCAACCAATGTGAAATGTTGGGAGGACTTTCCACTGTTCAATACAGGCTGGAAATAGAGATATGTATATCATATGGACACAAAAGAGAAGCAACTGACCATATTAGACTTATTTATTTATTTATTTATTTATTACTTATTAGAGCTTTACTTCTGTTTCAGAGATTATTGAGTCTGTGACCACTGATTCTGAAAGAAAAGTGTCATACATTGTATTCAAAATCTCTGACACTTCTTATTGCAAAACACAGCTTATCTATTTAACCCAAATTAACAGAGGGAAATGAGTCCATCTCACTGAGGAATTGAGCTTTGGTAATTTAAGCAACCTATTTCAGCAATAAAATGGTGTGACTAAAAAGAATGAGAAGAGTTGAGGGATGAGTCCCAGTTCTGCTGTCAAGGGACACAGTCAACCTGTGTATAAAATGAAGGGCAAATCCATAAGGGCAACAGGTCCACACTTTAGCCCAACATGTTGCTGCCAGTATGTTATGGTATACTATGGTTTATTTAGCATTAAAACATAACCAAAGTGTAGTGAGTGTCAATCATCCTAGGGATGAGCTGACTAAATGCTACAGTGTAGAATGAGCAGTGTGAATATAATCGGACAGCTCGACAACTTGTGGTTCGATGAACCATCTTAGCACCCCTCACCATCCTACAACTGTTCAATTGGGAGTGGAGAAAATGGAGAATAAAAAGCAAACATACAAACATACATAAAATACATTCTTTATATTCCAGGGCCCTCTTCTTCACAGGGCCCCCTGACATTGAGGATTGAATACATCAATTTATAAAAAGGTAGAGAAAATAACACACTAATCAGCACGGCCCACCGGGAAATTTTCTGCACTTTGCACGCCACACATTCATGCTGTGCTGTGAAATATTTGGGTGCTACTCAAGAAACAACTGATTTTTTTACAACTTTGTTGATAGTAAGAAACATACTTACCCTGCCTTATGGTAAATAGATAACCTTGGGATTATACAGTTTGTTGATGAGAAACGTTTTTGCTTTTGGATGTAGTTAAATTTCATGTAAATGCATTCACACCATGAATCTAATGGGTAGTAACAAAAAACACTTACATTCTTTTGGGTGATTATATCCCAATTTTTCTGTTTTTGTCCAATTTCCCACTAACCCTGTCTTTTCGGCAGCTCCGCAACTAAATAAACAGATGCTGGATGGCGAAGGGCGCTCACTTGTTTCATCCAACCATATATCCAATCCTTTCCACACTGCTCATCCAACAGGGATAATTCTCAACCTGGCGCGCGCCAAAGTGACATCATGAGAGCACCGTAACTAGTTATATTTGTGCATGGTGCTCACGATACTAGTTGCAGACTTCTCCTGAACAGAGGTGTTGCAAAAAAGTCGGTAGCCTGAACAACACATAACAGCAGGTTCCACTGTAGAGAAGAACAGTGCTATATCAGTGCTATATCAGTGCTATGACTGTGCTATGACTGTGCTATATCAGTGCTATGACTGTGCTATGACTGTGCTATATCAGTGCTATGACTGTGCTATGACTGTGCTATGACTGTGCTATGACTGTGCTATGTGCTGTGCACCTGACTGACCTTCGGCAGAGCTTCAGATATCATCTCTCTTGAAAAACTTGACCCCCGCATCCACTTTAGTGGAAGGCACAAAGAATGACATAGAGCACAAAGAATGACATAGAGCACAAAAAAATGAAATGGAGCACAAAGAATGAAATGGAGCACAAAGAATGACATAGAGCACAAAGAATGATATAGAGCACAAATAGTGTGAGAAGGGTAACTAGCCCCCGAGAGTTCAAATAATGCCCACACTTTCCCTGGCTGGCACTTGCACAACTAAAAGTGTCCTTTGTGTAATAACAACTTCATATTTCTTTCTGCAAATGTGCTCTATGCTTTTTAGACCGCATTCCAACTTATTATGCAAATTATATTTTACACAGATAATTTTCAAGTCACAAACTGTGGTTTTAAGTCGAATTTCAATGAACAAACCACCCAATGAAAACAGTATTGTTTTCAAAAATAAAAAACTCAAAATGCACTGTTCCAAATGATTATGTACAACAGAGGTTCAAAACATTTTATAGGTTGTAAAGAACTGAAAATGGAATTTGTTGAATTAGCAGCATTAGGAGATCATATTGACTGAAATCAAAAGCTATTTCAATCAAACACATCTTAACAGGGCAAGTTACATGTTAACATAGGACCCCTTCTTTGATGTCACCTTCACAATTCTTGCATCCATTGAACTTGGGGTTTTTTGTAGAGTTTCTGCTTGAATTTCTTTGTAGGATGTCAGAATAGCCTCCCAGAGCTGCTGTTTTGATGCAAACTGCCTCCCACCCTCATTTTCTTGAGGATGCTCCAAAGGTTCTCAATAGGGTTGAGGTCAGGGGTGGGTGGGGGCCACATCATGAGTTTCTCTCCTTTTATGCCCATAGCAGCCAATGACACAGATGTATTCTTTAAAGCCTGAGATGGTGCATTGTCATGCATGAAGATGATTTTGCTACAGAAGACCTGGTTCTTCTTTTTGTACCATGGAGGAACGTGGTCAGTTAGAAACTCTATGGGCCCTATTTTAACTATTTGAAACGCAAGTATCAAACGCGAAACGCAAGTGACTGTGTGGGTGGATCTTGGGCACTTTTGCTATTACACCAGCGGGATAAATTACTCTTGCGCCTAATGCAAATCTAAAATGTGTAGGTCTGAAGTAGCTTCATTAGTCATAGGTGTGGTTTGGGCGTAAACTGCAATAAACCAATCAGAGCATCATCTCAAATTCCTTTAAGAGCAGGCATGCTTGTTCCATGGCAGATTGCTACTATAATTATATATTTTTGCAATGTAGTCTAACATTAGACCAAGATTACTTTGCTTACCTCACTATAGACGATGCAGCAGCTCTTCTGTCAAATAACCTCTCCTCTCCCATTCTGCTGCTGTGAAATTTGGGTTAAGTGGCACAATTCAACATCATGTCCCCTTAAGTCCTCTATTGCATCGCAAATGACTTGTATGTTGATTGAACAGGTTCCCTTGCGGTTGATGTATATCAGTATTACTAATTCAGCCTGAATAATACGGGTAAATGTGTACACTAGATTTATGCCTATTTTTCACATCTTCATTGACACCACAAGGATTTCCTTTGTGTGGTAATATTTTTCCATGTAATTATGTATGGTTTGCAGAAATGGGAACTGCTGCGTCTGTGTAGATAGGAGAAGAAAGTCAAGTGTATGCTCATTGTGCACACGCTACATTATGGCCAAGCATGCGCCCTTAAGATAGCATCTGAATAACACGCCACTGACTTTAGACTTAGGCTTTTCCTGGTCTATGGCGGAATTGTTTTCTGAAACTGCAAAATAGCACCAATGAACGTTTGCGCTGGAACACGCCTCCTCTTTTCGATGAACCGCCCCCGGGAGCGCAAGTTCATTCCCTAATTTACCGATGCGCGTCTATGGAGGGAAAAGTCCACTGTGCGTTGGGTGCAAAATAGGAATGATACATGCAACGGTTTAAAAAGTCAATTGTGCTGGGTGCAAGATAGGGCCCTATATATTTTGCCCAGGGCATTTCCACACCTTCAGGGACCCTAAAGGGGCATACCAGCTCTCGCCCCATGATTCTGGCTCAAAACATGACTCTGCCACCTCCTTGCTGATGTCACAGCCTTGTTGGGACATGGTGGCCATCCACCAACCATCCACTACTCCATCCATCTGGACCATCCAGGGTTGCACGGCACTCATCAGTAAACAAGACTGTTAGAAAAAGAGTATTCATGTATTTCTGGGCTCACTGCAACCATTTCTGCTTGTGAGCATTGATTAGGTGTGGCCAAATAGTAGGTTTATGCACAAATGCAAGCCTCTGGAGGATCCTAAACCTTGAGGTTTGCGGGACTCCAGAGCCACCAGCAGCTTCAAATACCTGTTTGCTGCTTTGTAGTGGCATGTTAGCAGCTGCTCTCTTAATCTGATGAATTTGTCTGGCTGTTACCTTCCTCATTATGCCATTATCCACAGCAGAGAGAGTGAGTACACCCCTAAGTGAAAATGTCCAAATTGGGTCAAATTTCCAGCATTGTTGCAGAGGTTGAAGGGGTGGGGTGCCAGCCTGTCAGTGGTCAGATCATAGGCTGCACACTACATCAAATTGGTCTGCATGGCTGTCGTCCCAGAAGGAAGCCTCTTCTAAAGATGATGCACAAGAAAGCCTGCAAACATTTTCCTGAAGACAAGCTGACTAAGCACATGGATCTGTGGTCTGATGAGACCAAGATAAACTTATTTGGTTCAGATGGTGTCAAGCGTGTGTGGCGGCAACCAGGGGAGTAGTACAAAGACATGTGTGTCTTGCCTACATTCAAGCATGGTGGTGGGAGTTTCATGGTAAATGTGGAGCTAGTTCATTAAGGGAACCATGAATTTCAACATACTACTATGACATACTGAAGCAGAGCATGATTGCTTACCTTCGGAGACTGGGCCCCAAGGCAGTATTCCAACATGATAACGACCCCAAACACAACTCCAAGATGACCACTGCCTTGCTAAAGAAGCTGAGAGTAAAGGTGATGAACTGGTCAAGCATGTCTCCAGACCTAAACCCTTTTGAGCATCTGTGGGACATCCTCAAATGGAAGGTGGAGGAGCGTAAGGTCTCTAACATCCACTAGCTCTGTGATGTCATCATGGACGAGTGGAAGAGGACTTCAGTGGCAACCTGTGAATCTCAAGAGGGTTAAGGCAGTGCTGAAAACTAATGGTGGCCACACAAAATATTGACACTTTTGGCCAAATTTGGACATATTCACTTAGGGGTGTAATCACTTTTGTTTCCAGCGGTTTTGACCTTAACCTTATTATTATTATTATATTATTATTATATTCTAATAAGAAAATGTTGAGGTAAATTGATTACTTTTTTCCTATTCTGAAAACATTGTAGATATATTTCAATGCAGTTAGATTTTTATAGTTGAAGATAGATCTGTATATATATTAGGCCAGTATACTTGGCGGCACAACAATGTCCTGAAGTGCCTAGCAGCTACCTTGGAGGTCAGACAATTGAAGATCAATGCCCTGCCTCCTTCATCTTTCCATCCTTCATCCGCAAGGGAGTTTATTCGAGAAGGTGCAAAGACAGCCAAAGTCCATGCAACATCGGAATTCAGCCGGCTTGGAGGGGCCAGTGACTGAAAGCTGGTGGCAGATATGAACCAAAGGCTGTGCTTCCCTACCGAGATTGCTACAACAAACCTCAGACCAGACTTCGTGCTCTGGTCCTCCTCACTCCACACCAGCCGCAGTCGGTGGATCTTAATTGGGGAGGACGGGCTCGTATTACGCTCAGAACCGGAGTGAATGGAATGTGTGCAAAAGAAAAAAACAATTGGTTTTGTTCGTTGCGCAGCATTCCATTCACTCTGGTCCCGAGCGTAATAAGAGCCCGTCCTCCCCAATTAAGATCCACCAACCGCTACTGCTCCACACCATGTACATCATTCCCTGGAAGGCTGCTGTAGAGGAGGCATTTGAGCGCAAGAGCCTTAAGTACGCTGAACTGGCAGCTGATGCTGAGCAACTCGAATGGAAATCCAAAGTTTGCACAGTGGAAGTTGGTTGCAGGGGCTTCGTGGGCAAATCAACCAGCAGGCTACTTAAGGAAGTGGGAGTGTGAGTCCAAACCCTACGCCAAACCATCAAAGCCACGTGTGAAAAGGGGAGACCACACCTGGGTCTCTAAATAATATCTGCGGAACGTAAGGGTTGAAGGTAGAGGGGGGCACACTTTTAGCTCAATTGTTCCACACTTACAACCATTATACAAAAACACGGACTGCATCTATAAGATCTGATCAGCGCTAGAAGTGATGCTGTCAATGTCAAAGTGATGTTGCACTTCGGAGTCAGACTAGGCTTTTCACCTGATAGCTAAGCTACTAGCACAGAATGCCTAATAAGGGTCCATAGACGGGCTTTGCTACTTGCTAGCTACCTGCTGTGCCTTGTAAATTATCTTGTGTAGTAGTAGTACTTGCTGGACCAATGAAGCTACTGCACTCAGTATGTGACAGACATTATCAACATAGCTAATATCAGGGTGACTGAAGCACTTTCCTTTATTCAATTTTTTCCGTTTCATTTCATTGAAACTATGACATACACCTCTAGTATAACAGTCTTGAGGATTTTCTACAATAATAGGATCCGTTAGCACTCATATCATATTAAAATGGTTTTAAAAGCCTATTTTAAAGTAAACTGTTTGGGTTTTTCTTATATGAATTGCACAGGAACCAATCCAGTAATATTTTTATGGTCAAATTCTTTTACAGGATTATGATATCGTTGATATGGTTCCAAATGATTTTTAGAAAATCCAAAATGAATACTTATGCAAGGCACTGTAGCTTTGAATATAAACCATTTACTTTATGTGTGTTACGCTGGTCGGCTACCTTCACAATTGATATGAATTAGGTATGAATGAGTTGCTTGCTTAGCTGTAACTTAGTAAATCATGCTAGCTTTGACATGCTCAAACTTCCAAATACTGACCATTGTTGAACAATGACTTGCTAGTCAAAAAATGACAACGTTACTTAATTTACAGATTTATGGTTTACTTATGGTTATTTACAAAATTTTCCTAAAAATTGTAAATTTCGTGAGACTCATGAATCTATCATGAATCAGGAACATGACCTTAACGTGTGAGTCGTGCTGCTCTGCAGTATGGAACGAGCCCATTTCAGACGCGTGCAGTAGGGCGGGGCTTGCACAGGTTTGACTGTTGATTGGCGCGGTTGGGAAACCAAGGATACAACAACACCTTAAGAAACTGACAGACAGGTAAGCTGTTGTGTAGATATCTAGCTATCATGTTAGCTTTTTAATCACAAGACATACCAACAACAAATACTGTACATTCATTGATTAGCTATAAAATAATGCCTAATAATGGTGTATTATCAATTTAAGCTAAAGTTAGCTAGTTAGCTAGCTAATTCAGGATCCAACGTGACTAGCGACTGTATAGCTGTACAATATATTAGCTATTGTATTATAGATAGCTCTTACAGCTGAGCAAGTAGTCTTATTATTTACTAGTCGTTTGGCTGGTTGGCATCTCGTTGGAAACTCGTACTGTACGATAAGAACAGCTGCATTAGTTTGTTCACTTCATTTACTGCTACTTTGGTCAGGTTTATGACCTCAGTAGCTACAGAGTATAGTAGTATGTGTACACCTATGTAGGACATGATTACGGTAACGTTACAGTAACTTTAGGTCATTTTATGCACAGTAACTTAGGTAGGTATTAAGTTGGCTACGTAATTAGGCGCTATTTAACTAGTAATAGCGGCTATTGTACTTTTACGTTTAACTTTAAATGTATGTGTCTTCAGTCAAATTAGGTGCCCAATAATTGACAGAAATGTTTTGCAGAGATTATCAAATTCTGGACAGAAAGCTTCTAATTTCCCCACACATGGAATGAGCAACACTTCATGCCCTCCATGATAGAGTTATACTGTACTTAACTTTCAAGGCAGGATTTAATATAGACCTATACCACCGTATTGTGTACTTACATATATACTGTTTTATTTTCTGCAGCTATAGAAAATGTTGGACAGTGTTCAAATTCGGCGCAGAGGTGCGCAGGACTTCGAAGCTTATTATGATTATGCGTGCGCAATACAGGACTCAGTCCCTTTGCCGACAGTCAAGGCAAACCTCAGTCAAGGGATGCTTGCCTTTAACGGGGATCGTATCAGACTGACAGATTGGACGCCCATACTCAGCTCTTTGACCATCAATAAACAGCTTCAGCATGTCGCAGTCAGCAGCTGCTACCAAAGTGGACTCAGTATCGGAGAGCCAGGTAAACATGTACCAGGACTAGCACTTTATGGTCCCAGCAGAGCTCAGTTAATAAAAGCATGGTGGTTGTCATGCCAGGGCTGTGGGTTTGAAAGCCAGCAGATCCAATATTAAAATATATGCACAAACTACTGTCACTTTTGTTCTTCCATGTTCAAGCCTAAGCTGTAGGCAAACAATACTTTTGGGAGATCTTCCCAAGGACTCCCTACATTACCCAAATGTGAATATCCCTAGTGTAAATAACATGAAGTAGCATCAGATGGCTCTGTGGTTAGGGACTCAGACTTGTAGTCGTAAGGTTGCCGGTTTGATTCCTGACTGTGCCAAATGTGATTGTGTTCTTGTGCAAGGCACTTAATCCTAAATTGCTCCAGGGGTATGACTGCAATATGTCTTCCTCTCCTTAGAAAGGTACAGGTCGGGCTTTAGGAAGAAGATTCCAGTCATCCGATCCAAGGAGATGACGTTCAAACTGTGTAAGACACTCAGAGACTGTCTGACCATTTCACCCAACCTCAAGACCCTACAGCTTCACGGCCTTCTACTGAGAGAGAGAGATCTGATTACTCTCACCAAGGTACAGTAGTTACAGACATATACAGTTGTATGCAAAAGTTTAGGCACCCCTGACAATTTCCATGATTTTCATTTATAAATAATTGTGTGTTTGGCTCAGCAATTTCATTTTGAATTTTGATCTATAACTGAAGGAAACAGTAATATTTCAGTGGTGAAATTAGGTTTATTGGATGAACAGAAAATGTGCAATATGCATCAAAATGAAATTAGACAGGTGCATACATTTGGGCACCCCAACAGAAAT
Organism: Umbra pygmaea; assembly: GCA_016801145.1. Lineage (NCBI taxonomy): Eukaryota > Metazoa > Chordata > Actinopteri > Esociformes > Umbridae > Umbra > Umbra pygmaea. The sequence continues at coordinate 36,799 of JACXGM010000252.1, forward strand.
TTCACATCAATATTTAGTAGAGCCTCCTATAGCAGAAATAACAGCCTCTAGATGCTTCCTATAGCCTGTCATGAGTGTCTGGATTCTGGATGAAGGTATTTTGGACCATTCCTCTTTGCAAAACATCTCCAGTTCAGTTAGGTTTGATGGTTGCTGAGCACGGACAGCGGTCTATGAAGTTCACGGCTTAATGAGCTCACCAAACCAATTGTGTGTTCCAATTAATCAGTGCTAGGTAGTTACAGGTATTCAAATCAACAAAATGACAAGGATGCCCAAATTTATGCACCTGTCTAATTTTGTTTTGATGCATATTGCACATTTTTTGTTAATCCAATGAACGTCACTTCGCTACTGAAATATTACTTTGTCCTTCAGTTGTTTGATAGATCAATATGAATATGCTGATCCAAACATCCAATTATTTATAAATGAATATCATGGAAATTGTCTGTGGTGCCTAAACTTTTGCATACCACTGTATCTTTTTGCACACCAAGGTAAATACAGACAGATCTAATTACTGTAGAGGGTGGGAAAAAACAAAGACAAATTTACACTTTATGGCAGCCAAAACGCTCAAAAAGATACCCCTTAAAATCACTAGTCAGAGAAAGGCAATCTGTTGGCTACTTTAATATAACACACAGAAAAGTTTTGTGTGAGTAAAGGTCTATCTCATTCTTATACCTTCTTGGACATAGGCATTGTTCAGAACTACACAGACCCCTGAATGGACGCTACAGTAGTCTAGACAAGAGATACAGTACAATGGTGCAGATAGAATGTTGAACTGTTAACACCAATTGGTCATACTGATAGTTCAAACAAAGTTCAAACAACAATAACAGTACATCATCATAAATGTGTTCCTCTGTAGTTTTTCTACTTTTCATAATAGTTAACAACATATTCAATTAGAATGCAACAGTACTCTTCATAATTAAATGTATCTCAAGTTCATAGGCTTTACTTAAAACCCTGTCTGTGTAGATGTTTACTCAATCAGGCCTCATCTGGCAATGTTACCATATATAATCACTACACTACAGAGCCATATGTTCCAATAACATTACAGAAGGCAGAGACAGCATTGACGATGGAGAAAGTTACAGGCCTAATAAACAGGCCGTCGTGAGCCTTAAGAAACACACATTATGGAGAGATAATTTCTTAAGCGTTATAACATTTACATTTTCATCATTTTTGTCGGAAATAACAGAAAGGCTATCTTTACATTTCATGGTATGGAAAATCACACATTCACATTAGTTCTGCAGTGCCCTCGTTAACACTAATTTGTTGTGTCTCCAAAGGGTTTAGCCAAAAGTGTGTCTTTGGAAAACCTGTCTTTGGCTCACTGTCCTATTGCAGATGAGGGGTTAGAAGGTAAGACTACGTTTTTGTCTCATTGTGTGCAAGTTACGACCAGTTTGTGTTTGTGTTGAGCCTAATTGGTGTTTCTGGTGTTAAGTTATCTGTCAGAGTGTGAAGTACTCTTCGTCTATAAAGACAGTGGATTTCACCGGTTGCAATCTAACCTGGAGGGGAGCGGAGCATATGGCCAACATCATCAAGGTAGTATATTTTGGCAATAGGCTTTGATGAATTTGTCGTAGTCTATTCCCCAATTATCTCTCACAACACGTTACCCCATGGGTTTAGTGCATCCAAGCATTGATCACTACGTTGTCACATTGCTGGGTGAACATAAAGCAGAGCTGAGTTTTTTCAATCACAGCATTACAACCTGGCCTTGCTTCATTTAAACGTATAATCAACTGTTGTAGGCAATTAGCTGGTGGAATGAAGTGTCTGACTTATGATCAAATGGATTTAATAGACGACGAAATGTAACAAATTCTATGATGCCACACTTTGCAATATTTTTATTTGCTATATTCAGAAGATAAACACGTTGCAGTTCATTAGAATGGTTCAGTTGCTCCATGAAAGTCTGAATAACCTGGGATTAAGGTTAACAAGGTAACTGACCCAATCTTTACTTTGTCATTTCAGGGAGCTCTGTTTCCCTCTAGAGGTGATGGAGAGTATGACATACTCATAAAGGATTGATAGTATAGAAGTCCTACACAGTAGAGTTTCTACTACAGATGGAATCATGCGTTCATCCTACATTTGCCTTGAGAAAAAAACATATGCCACATTATTAATTTTTTATTAAAATAGTGACTGTTTTTTGTGACAGTTTTACATAGAGTGATACTAGGATTAGCATTTAATCCATGGATAGTGTTTGAAAAATCGTGTTGTTGGGTAACGTAAAAGACAATAGACAGAAATTGAGACAGATATCAGGTGCTTATTTCTAAAACAAAAAACCAGTAAAACAAATGAGCATTTAGTCAAAGTGTTATGGGATGTTCTAATGGTCTTGTGAAACTTGTCAGTCACAGTTTGTGGTGTTTGTTGTTGTCAAACCAGTTAGTGTGAGGTGTTTATTGTTGTGTAACCAGTTAGTGTGTGGTGTTTGTTGTTGTGTAACCAGTTAGTGTGAGGTGTTTGTTGTGTAACCACTTAGTGTGAGGTGTTTGTTGTGTAACCACTTAGTGTTTTGTGTTTGTTGTTGTGTAACCAGTTAGTGTGAGGTGTTTGTTGTTGTGTAAACACTTAGTGTGTGGTGTTTGTTGTTCTATAACCAGTTAGTGTGAGGTGTTTGTTGTTGTGTAACCAGTTAGTGTGTGGTGTTTATTGTTGTGTAACCAGTTAGTGTGTGGTGTTTGTTGTTGTGTAACCACTTAGTGTGAGGTGTTTGTTGTGTAACCACTTAGTGTTTTGTGTTTGTTGTTGTGTAAACACTTAGTGTGTGGTGTTTGTTGTTCTATAACCAGTTAGTGTGAGGTGTTTGTTGTTGTGTAACCAGTTAATGTGTGGTGTTTGTTGTTCTATAATCAGTTAGTGTGTGGTGTTTGTTGTGTAACCACTTAGTGTTTTGTGTTTGTTGTTGTGTAAACACTTAGTGTGTGGTGTTTATTGTTGTGTAACCACTTAGTGTGTGGTGTTTGTTGTTGTGTAACCAGTTAGTGTGTGGTGTTTGTTGTGTAACCACTTAGTGTTTTGTGTTTGTTGTCACATGTCCTCTGCAGCACCAGGCCATGAGGCGGCACAGTGCAGCCTGGGCCGAGTCTCTAAGGTACAGGAAGCCCGAGTTTGAGGGAATGGGAGGCCTTCGCCGTGTCACTCTCAACTGCAACACCCTGGTGGGTGACAGAGGGGCAGCCGCACTCGCAAAGGAACTGGCTGAGGACTTCTGGGTTAAAGGTCAGAGACACAGAGTCCAAAACTCATTGACCCTCTATCATGTCAGTTATTTGTGATTTAAATAAATCCAGGGTTGGGTTGTGTTCACTAAGACACACCGTATCAAAACGTCTTTGTGGTTGATGGTATTTTCTTTTGTTTAGACTAATGTTTTGTGCCTTGTTTTTGTAGCCATGGACCTGCAAAAGTGTGGTTTGTCCAACAAAGGCACACTATCTCTACTGGAGGCTCTAAAATCTAACACCTCTCTTTGTGTCCTGGACGTCAGAAGGAACCCTTTAGTTGGTAAATTCCAGCTTCATGTTCCTGTCTGGTTGGGATTAGCTCAGTCAGGTCACTTGTCAACACCATACGGTAACGTTGTGTTATTGGCCTAATAGGAGTGGTTCTTTCTCCCTTCTTCCTTGTGTAGACAATGACCTGGTGAAGACTGTGATCCAAAGAGTTCTTACCAATGGTCCATCCTCACAGGTCAGCGACATGTCATGTCCTATGTTTGGTGACTAAAAGAAAACGTTGGGACCTGTGCATGCTTTCGTGTGAAGAAAGATCTGGAGTTGATGATTTTAGTTGCTCATTCACCTATGCTCTGTGTTTTGTTTTGTAGTACTCCTGGATCAAACCCACAGCTCCCAAAGACTCACAGAAAGTTCCTGGCTTGAAGAGAAAAATACTGGGACATACAGCTCGGGGAAAAGCAACATGTAGGATGGGTACTGTACATTTAAGCATTAATATAATTTAGTTTGGGTACATTCTATCGCCTTCTCTTAAACCTAACCCTAAGATTCTAGTATTAAACCTAACCCTAGTATTAAACCTAACATTAAACCAAACCCTAAGAGTCTAGTATTAAAACTAACCCTAAGAGTCTAGTATTAAACCTAACCCTAAGAGTCTAGTATTAAACCTAACCCTAAGAGTCTAGTATTAAGGGTGAATCCCATTTCTCTGTCTTACCCCTTCCTTTCGTCTTAACCCTAGCCCTTGTCCCTCGAAACCGAGTGGTAAGGGATAGGGATGAAAACATACCCCTATGAAACGAGACACCACTTGGTACGTTATCATACAAACTTAAAGATCTCAAACGAAATCCGCTGCCAATGTAGTTTAGTTAAAACTGTAGACATGCATGGTGTCCATTCAAGGCTAGTCATTGAAATGCGGGAATGTTGTTCACATCAGCAATGTAACGAAACTAGCGATTTTTAAAAACTTTTCAATTAAGAACTTGGTTGCAAATATATATCCACAGAACTGTGTAGAGCACAAAACAAGTCTGTCGTAATTTTTAAGTCAATTATTTAAGCCGAAAATACATTTATTGGACTCTCTTGATGATCTGGCTAGCATTGTTGCCGGTTGTGCAGTGTATTCTGGGTACCCCTTGGTTTCAAGTAAGCTCTCGAAAATGCTTGGTTTTAAGGGGTATCCACCCCTTCCCCTTAGCCCTACCCCTAGATCAAAATGAGAATTGTGATAGCCCTTACTCTCACATGAACGCGCAAAACTAAGAGGAAGGGGTAAGACAGAGAAATGGGATTCACCCAAAACCTACCCTAGTATTAAACCTAACATTAAACCTAACCCTAAGAGTCTAGTATTAAAACTAACCCTAAGAGTCTAGTATTAAACATAACCCTAAGAGTAGTATTAAAACTAACCCTAAGAGTCTAGTATTAC
>JACXGM010000252.1:41863-76405 GCA_016801145.1 Umbra pygmaea
GTATTAAACCTAACCCTAAGAGTCTAGTATTAAACCTAACCCTAAGAGTCTAGTATTAAACCTAACCCTAAGAGTCTAGTATTAAACCTAACCCTAAGAGTTTAGTATTAAACCAAACTCTAAGAGTCTAGTATTAAACCTAACCCTAAGAGTCTAGTATTAAACCTAACCCTAAGAGTCTAGTATTAAACCTAACCCTAAGAGTCTAGTATTAAACCTAACCCTAAGAGTCTAGTATTAAACCAAACTCTAAGAGGACTTTCCTGAATTCCAATTTTAGGAAGCTGGTGAACATCACTGACAAACACACAGGATTGTAGTTTTACAAATTGTTTTATGAATGTTGTCTCTTCCAGAATTTTCAACCCTGATTAAACACTGTAGCAATGTAAAGTACAAATTATTGTGAAAAATGTATCTCCCACATATCTACACAGAGATATTATTACCTGAACTTGAGTGAATTTCATGGCATTACTTTTTTCAAAGTTTTCGTCATGTACCTGGTGATTTTCTGTTCAGCGTTGAAGACCTTTCCTCACAGCTGACAACTTCCATTTATATGTACTTGCTACAGGCCCTCGAAAGCTATCATCAGCCAGTAGAGAGATTCCAGGGGTTCCTCAGCAGACACACCCTAGCAGGCATATCCCTTGGCGCACTGCAGAACGCGCTGGTCGACAGAGGTATGGTCAGCTGTCAGACAAAAAAACGGATGAAACACTGTTTAGTAATAAAGACAAAAAAGAAATGTCCTCTGTGAGTTGCTGAATACCATCATCTCATATCATTACAGACAGACCCCTCTAGATACAGTGGCAGAGCAAAGCTTTGAGGTAAGCAATCCTTTTCTTTATCATGGTTATTCACTAACTCGGTGATTCCTGTGTATATACTGGTGTTGTGGTGTTCACCAGAGGGCTGCCATTGTCCAGGTCACAGTCGAGACTGAGTCTGAGGAACAAGACGAATGCTCGGAAACAAAAAGCCCCTCAGCACAGAGCCTCCAGGACAGGATCACTGTCAGACAGTACAAACGCTTACAGGTAAAACGCATGTAGGAAGGACCACACACTGTACTGTACGCTGGTGCGCCTGGACCGACAAGGCCCACAAACACAGCAGACCGGTTTGGTCTCCCGCAGACAAACACGGGTGTTTTGAATTGACAGCGTGACGGAGTGAGCTCCACGTGTGTGCCGTACAGGTGGAGCTTGAGGAATGTCGGCTGAGGCTAGCGGAGGAGAGGAGGGCCAGAATGAAGGCAGACACTCGTCTCATGGAGGTAGCGCTGCTGTCTTCTCTACCGTTTACACTACAATGCACAGAATATTCTACAGTTTACTGTATGCGGGAGACATTGCACAGATTCATATAGCGCTTTGTGTCTGTGTGCGTTTTGTCAGTACGAGTTAGAGAATGCTCAGCTGCGCAGAGTCAACTTCTCGCTGTCGGAGGCACTGCAGGATCAAAGTAGAGGCTCCTGCAGTGTTCTAGAGGATGATGCTGTTCTTGACAGCATTGAGAACTCCTTTAGCAAGTTCCACGCCTTCCTGGACCTGCTTAAGGATGCCGGGTAAGCCTTGTGAAGGTTTCGTTTTTATTGCTTTGGCATGTAAGACCCTTGGTAAATAAAGACCTAGGCTGTTGTCCTTGAATGCACCTGGAACTTTACCTGAATGGGATGGATATTGTATATTACGGTACTTATATTACGGAATATATTGGCCATTTATTTGTAGTTTATAGATGGGTATATTTAACCTTTATATCATGCTAGTAGCCATATATTAGGACTTAATAAGGGATATGTCACGTTCCCGTAGTAGACAAGAGTGAGAGACAGGCGCGAAGGTATAATAATCCAAACCACTTTTATTCCAATAAACAAAATACTGCCACGAGGGGCGAAACGGATAAAGTAATACTTCTAACTCGAGACACGTAACAGGATGCAATGACGAACAAGGACAAGGCGGAAACACAAGGGATAAATACACTTGAATTAGAGACAACAGGTAACACCGGTGCTGAACCAACACGTACACGGTCCCACACTGATGGCGTCATACCACCCGAGCCTGTGAGACACAGAAGGGACACCAGGGGGAACCACAGACCACAATACATTAGGGAGCAACTCTAAGGAACATAACTAAACCACTGTATATCTAAATACTGAACACACTGAGGACGTAAGACAGAACACAGGAGACAACTGAAAAACAAAGGGAACATAGACAGCCTAACAGGGCTGGACGTGACAGGATACTTATGAATGTTTATGTTTACCTACTTCTTAATTAATCGTTACTAGGGCTGCACAATTATGGCCAAAATTATAATCACAATTATTTTTATCAATATTGAGATCACGATTAATTATCACGATTATTTGTTGATTTTAACCAAAACAAATTTTATGGGCTAATTATAACTACTTTCACATCCATTTTGTGCTACATTCCTGCTAATATAGAAATATGTGCATCAAAATAAAATGATTCCTCTTATTTACCAAAATTCAGTGCATCTCCTTAAAGAATAAATAAAATAATAAAGAACGTATGTTTATTTAGTTTTTTATGTGTAAAAGCGTGTAAACTATGATGAATAAGGCTTTTCAATGCACATTGTCAAGCCCCCAGGAGCCACCAGTGTGCCATGTTTGGGGGCCATACAAACAAGTAAACATCAAAATGCTGCACCCATTTCTCAATATATTTCTATACGTTTTTAAAATCCAGCTATTTTTCACTTCCAAATATGTTGGTGTTGTGCAGGATGATGTCCTACATCATTGCAGAGTTGTTATTTTGTAATTTTTACATCCCACTTCCTGTCTGTAATGTGTTTAGTAAAAAAAGGCTACAGTCTAAAACTCATGACCAACTTTGAGGCACCGTAGCTCCGGCTGTGTTTAACCCACAGGGATGAGCACCCATTCATTCTTTTCATCCTTTTTCCAACGGTACCAATATTTAGTTGTAGGTTCACAGATAGTTGCAAATTTGTTGGTGGAAAGCCCAAATCATGATCGTGATTAAAATTGGATTAATTGTGCAGCCCTAATCAATACCAGTCTGAGACCAATCACATTTTTAGTTTACCAAGTTTGTTTTTATTTAACTGCTTTTTTTGTTGTTTGCTTGTGAAGTAGGCAGGTTTAATAATGAACACTTTTCGTCTGGGCTATGTCTGGTAGGATAACTGTCAGATAACAATTTGTTTGGGCTACTTCTACTTATTGTTATGTACTTATGAGAACAATATATTCTATATAATACACACACCAGTCACAGACCAAACATAATTTTACAAAACACAGAACAGCAGCACATTTCACTTATAGTACATGCGAAAAGCATGAACATTTTTCCACTGTTCAAGTCAACCCTGGTTTTATAACTTCAGAAACTGATTTCCCACTGCTGCTGTATCTGTGCTTAGTGCACTGGGCTTGTAGTATGTGTTTTTTATTTTATTGTAATGGGTGTATTCGAACACAGACACATTGCTTCTCCATTTTAATGGCTGTATTTTAACACCTACACATCGCTTGTCCATTGTAATGGGTGTATTCTAACACATACACATTGCTTGTCCATTGTAATGGGTGTATTCTAACACATACACATTGCTTTTCCATTGTAATGGGTGTATTCTAACACATACACATTGCTCCTCCATTGTAATGGCTGTATTCTAACACATACACATTGCTTATCCATTGTAATGAGTGTATTCTAACACATACACATTGCTTTTCAATTGTAATGGGTGTATTCTAACACATACACATTGCTTCTCCATTGTAATGGCTGTATTCTAACACATACATATTGCATATCCATTGTAATGAGTGTATTCTAACAGATACACATTGCTTTTAAATTGTAATGGGTGTATTCTAACACATACACATTGCTTCCATCTGTCTCAGAATGGGCCAGTTGGCCTCCATGGCAGGAATTGACCACTCAGACTTTGGCCCCCTTGGGCGGCCCCAGCTGTGCTCCACGATTGGGACAGGAGCAGGGGTCCAGGATGCAGGAGAGAAGGTTGACCTGGCACCAGATGTGAGTACAGTGACAGAACAGTCGGTGTGTGGTTAGTGAAATGTCATTGTATGGTGTTGGGTCATCAAAGGATTTTATTTATTTTGGCTCTACACTACGAATGTTTGGATTTAAACAATTTAAGAAGTAATATGAGATTAAAGTATCGATAACAGCTTTCATTGTGGATGTTTGTTAAGGATGGGCACGATTATTAGACTATTCAAAATGAAGATTGTGTCAGTATTAATGTTTGCACTACAACATGGAAATAAGCAGGCCTGGTTTAAACATGGACATGGTTTTCTTTAAACAACTGAAATACATATTCTATCCAAACTGATTGGCTGGGTTGCCTTTCTAGAGACCCAATGAGCCCATTGTTGCATCAGAGGGCCAAACCAATGCATGCAGCCCAGGAGGACTGGCCACTCTAAGAGGGTTCTCGTCAGAGGGTGAGCCGAGGGCAGCGTCCCTCATCCCTGCTACCGATCGTGCCAGCGACTCCTGTGTGGAGAATCCTGCTGGAGAGAACCAGCCCACAGATAAGGCTCCCTCACAACCGGTATCAGGGTCTCATCACGTTACTCGAAGCAACGGCTTTCATGGCAATGGCTCTTGTGCCAAAAGCTCCTATAGCAGTGGCTCTCAGACAAGTGCTTCCATCGGCAAAGGTTCCTGCAGTGGTAATGTCTCTCACCACATTAATGGTAAAGGCTCCAAGCATAGCAAACTCTCCATCCACAGCAACGACTCACATGGCTATAGTTTTAACTACAGCAACGACTCTCACGCAAACAGCTCCATTCACAGTGACTCCTCCCATAGTAACGACTGGCATGGCGACGGTTCTGTTAGATCTAGTGTGAGTGGAGAGATTGAGCGTGTGGAATCTGTCGGGTCGTTGGCATCGATTTCTTCCAGAGTGGGCAGGGCTCAGAGGTGAAAACCTCTTCAGTGTTTGACACGCTGGAACAGATACACTGAAAAAGGATTTTGGGTTTCATCTTTGATGGCAGGTTCTAACTCCACAATTTTGCCAATTGTTGTACTTTTTCGAATTTTTTACTTTATATGTATAATTGTTTCCACAACAGAATATTAAAAACTGTTGTTGTGCTGATGCTACCTAATTATTGTATGGCCAAATCTCAAGTCATCTTAGCATTTTGTTAGAGTTCATACATTTTTGGCTTTTTTGTTTTTATCTTCTCTTTCATATTTTTATAGTGCTCAAAAATGTATTTATGTTTCCGACAATAAATGTTAAACAAACAAATTTCATTATAGTGCTTTATTTCCAAATTACATCCAAATTTCTGTCTGCTGAAAGAAACATTTCTTTAGGGGTGTCATAGTCAACGTGTTAACATGTGTGGTTAATTTGCTTAAATGGTACGAGACCGGTACAGTTGTAAGCAGCAAATTCATGCGAGACTCTTCGGAAGCTCAGCTTGGTAAGCTTTTTCAATGACTCCAACCCCAGCTGCACACAGCTCAGTGGGTCAAGTTCCAATTATTTTCTCTCTGCTTCCCGCTCATAGAAAATGAATAGGAGCAGTGCTTTCATAATGTGTGGACGCTTTAAGGGCCAAGATTCATTTGCAAGAAGCCAAATCACACGAGGTGCCACGGATGCTCCAAATGGCAAGCTTTCACTGGCTCTGACACCAGCACACATTAGCAAGTCACATTCCAATGAATTTCTCTCTACCTCGAAGGCTATGATGAACATAAAAAGTCCACACGTTGAAAACGCTGCTCCTAATCATTGTCAATGAGAAGAAATGTGATGAGGAAAGTAGGTCTAAAGCAATAAGGTCTAAAGCAAAAAAGCAATGCTGGTCTAAAGCAATAGAGCAATACTGGCCTACAGTACGTACTGTAGCTTCAGGGATCGGCTACACAGTGCCGGTGCGGAAATCCTTGTAGTTCTGTCTGTGAGCAAGACAGTTAACCCCCATTGCTCAAATAAAGGTGTCAGGGTTGATTCATGGCAAATGTCATTGTGTCCTTGGTCAAGACACTTAACTCTTAAGTTGTTCCAGGGTGATGTTCCTGTACTTTGGATATGCTAAATGATTAAATCAGTGGTCCTCAAACCCTTCCATGGAGGGCCTAGTGTATGCTGGTTTTTGGTATTTTCCTTCAATTAGAGCATTATTAGGAGCTAGAATGCCAGGTGTGAGGAGAGCCTAACCAATTAGTGAGCTACTCCATCAGCCTTGTACAAGGTAAAAGCAAAAACCTGCATACACTAGGCCCACCGTGGAAGGGTTTGAGGACCACTGGACTAAATTGTACAAAATGTAAAATGTAGTTAGGCGCATCGGTGTACTGGCGAATGGATACACCCAATATGTCAATAAATAGGTTTGCGAAGTGATGTCATGGTCACTTGTTTAAATTACAAAAATACAGTATTTTATTTTGATACATGGTGTGGTTGTTGTATTTTGTATTTTCAATTAATTCAATTAAAACTTCTGCAAAATGTGTTTGGATAAGTTGCATTCTCCAGGTCAGATTGGTCTGCCAGTCCCTGGTGAACAACGGCACCTGTAAAAGGTGGACTTCAGTCTTTGCGTTGCGTATGGATTTGTGGTAATAAAGACTGGAAGGCAAAAAGTTGAAATAAACTCAGTTTTTTATGTATTCTGTGAGTGTCACTGATTAAGGAGATACCATATTTCAGGGGTCCACATTCTTTAGTTTATGCTGTACAGTCCAATAGTTATGCCATATGCCCAATAACACATAGAATCCTTAATGTGGCTAGTAATAAATAATTTTGTACACCAGCTATTGAAATAAACATGCCCAGTAACACAAACAAATCCTTGTTGTGTCTAGCATTACACAGAATAACTTTGTGCATTTATTATATATTTAATCGATCCAGATTGAAAATGTAAATTATCTCATAAAGAATATTATTATATAGGAAATACGTCACAACATTCCAAAAGAGTTTAGTGGTACATTTTCGAAATGTTTAATGGTTTCTTAGTTTATTTTTTAGCTTTTCATCGCGTCAAATCAAGCGCTTTATTCTGAAGGCGAAATGAGGAAAGGCTAGGAATCCACTAATGCGGCTCGCTTCCTAAGGAGGCTAACTTCACACCGAGCCCTTCCTAAAAAGAATGGAAATCCGACTGATACAACGTTTAGCCTTTATTTAACTAGTTGGCTAGTCGGTTAACCTTGTAGTTTATCAAGGGGGAGATTATTCACTATCAAAAAAGCTTTCAGGTAAGCTTTGCATTAGGTTCTACCTAACCTTAGCTTCTCTAGCTATCCTTAAACAGTTGTAGCTAGCTAGCTGCCATAATGATTAGCTACACTTGATATTTTACACTGATTGACCTGTTCTGCGTCACCATCCATTCACAACAGACACCGATTTAAAAAATATCTAGTTCGTTTTATTCTCTAGGTAAACTTGTTTCAACTACTAATGTTTTGTTTAGCCACGGAACCGTAGTTCCGACAGTAATCATTAGCTAGATAGCTAACAACCCGACTGTTTACTGTCTTGTCAACCTAAAACAAAAAGCTACCAGACCACTGCTCTTTGATTATGACTTCAAGCTAAACATTTTCACCTAATGAATTAGGCAACACAATTGGGATTATTGCTGTCTAAACCATTACTTAATCTAGTTAAGTTAATATACTGTAACTACCTAGATATGTACCTATACAAAGTAAATCTTACAAAAGTTATAGTTAGTTATTTTACTGTGTGTATGCCTGCCGGGCAATAATGAGGTGGCTACTTTCACAGTGGTTAGTAGTAGTTAAGTACATTTACACGTCCTCATAATTGTACTTTGTTGAAGACTGCTGCTGGTAGAAATGTAGGGACATGGCACACTTATACACTGCGAGTAAAAATGTGCAGTTCCAGTATTCAACACTAACTAGATACGTGTAATTAGTTAAATGACGTCATGAATTCAGTATAACGATAACCTTCAAAATACAACAAAAAACAGGGACCAACGTCACTCTCCCATTCAACTCACTGGATCCCTTATTTGTGTTTCTGGCTATACTGCCTCCAGTGCCTGAGGATTTGAGACTATATTTGGATTAAACACATCCTAGTGAACATTTATCCATAGCACATGTTTCGGCACTAGTGATAGTTTAGTTTTTATGAGACAATATTTTAGTTTACAGCATATCTTTTATAATTGTTATTAAAACATTTTTTTAAATCCTATCAAACGTTTTTAATAGTTGCTTTAACGCACAAAATTGATTTGATTACAATTCACTATCTTTTTTTGATTTTACAACGATTGTTTAATGCATTGGAATGAGCGCTATTATTTTGAAAACCAAAATCCGTGTTCGTGTTGACCACATAATGGCTGTTTCTCAATACCAAGAACACAGATTGAGAAAGGCCCATTGTGTTGCTGAATGAACGGAAATAAAGCATTGTGTGTAGTGTAGGGCCAGGTAAATGCATACAGCATATAGGGTCTATTTGGCATACAGTCTATGGGTAAATGAGAATTGGTTTTCAATCAGTTTACACCTTTAAATAAAGGTGATATAATGAATGAATGAATGAATGAATGAATACTTAATGCAACTACTTCGTTAACATTTCAAAACGTAATCTGCCCTGGTAAGTATGACTTAACTGTGCATGTACTTCCAGTTGAACTAGTTTCAGGGCAAGAAAAAATTAGCTAGTTAAGAAAGGCTAATCTCTGTCTAGCACCAGCAGTTCCCTTTAGAGTTGGACTCAGATACTACATTGTTTTGAAAGTAGGGCTGGGAATTGCAAGGGACCTCATGACATGATTTTATCACAATACTTTTGTGCCGATACGATATGTAATGCGATTCTTATGATTAATGTCAAATCAATATTGCGATTTTCTGCTTTTCTCAATTAAACATGCTAAACAGTTCAACGGAATAAATTAAACTGCCAAAAACATTTAACGCTATAACAAAAGCATGGCAATCATTTGCTTAAAACATTATGTTATTAATAGAATTTAAATGTGAAAAATGTTTGTCATAATAATATAGAAAAGGTATACTGCCTAAACCAGCACACTTCTATGATATAAATGTGCATACTAGTAAAATAAGGTATACTAGAAAATATACTTTCATTTAAGCCTATAGTACTTGAGAGTAATTTAGCAACCAACCTCTGGCTGGCTACAGTTTTACCTTAAAACACAATAACAAAAATGTCTGTATTAGCGTTTGAAACAGTAATATATTTGTAAAATCACTCAAACTGCACAAATCAGTACAGGTATTAAAAATGACCATGTCGAACTTAAAAAGAAATCGCGTTGTTTGTATCCTGTCTGAAAAAGAGAGATTAAAAAAGAGACAGCCATTTTAAGCAACCGCTTTATAACAAAAATGTGTAAAATGTGTTAACCAATCACATTTTTGTTGTAAAGCGGTTGCTTGAAATGTATTTCCCACAATGCACGGTGCGGCCAATTGACAACGTATGGGTTATGTAAGTCAATATATTGAGGTTTCACCGCGTTTGTATCTGTTCTAAAGCCGGGAGACAGTGACGAACGCGCAAATTGCCTTGAAGTATGTTATTCTGAACGCACAGTGCTTTCAGGAAATGTAAACAAAATAGTTTGTCATTACACATGGATGAATGTGTTCTAGACAAATATGCCCATATTTATTAGCATTTTCTGGTCTTCTTTTGACTGCATTGCTTACTAAAAAATCTACCTACAAAATATTGATTTTTGGGTTTGAGTATCGATTCTAATATTGGCAAAAAAAGTATTGCGGTACATTGCAGCATTTTTTTTCTCCCATCCCTACTTAAAAGTAAAGCTGTTCATTTCTCTTATATCCAGTAACTCAAGGCAGTTGAATTGTACCAGCATTTTTTCTGAGATAAAATTCCAATTGACAATAACACAACATACCTTATTACACACTTGAACTGGTCTAAATAAATAATAATGCTAAAGCAATTTTCACAGAGTCCTTTTGCTATGTCAACTGCATGATAGTTCCCTTTGGTCTGTCAGTTTGGTATCAGTATGGGGATTGAGCATGCACATTACTGATGACAAATATAATCAGCCTGATAAGGCCATACATGTGAAATGCACCCATGAGCCCCATATCCCATTTTGTAGGTGCCAAGCAAACATTTGTACTGTAATTTTTCCTGACACCTGCATTTCTGTGAAAGTCAAATATCACGTCTAACATCATCACAGATGCCCACAGTGGTGATATTGATTGCAAAGTGGCACCTCTCTCAGGGAACAAAGGTTATAGTCATAATCCTATGATTTTTACGGCTATGATTTTAGGGCTCAACAGCTGAGTGCAAAGTTACAGCAACAAAAACGGTAGGCATTCTCAATTGTGCACCTCAGAAATTGTGAAAATTAGTAGCCTAGGATACATTTTCCTGCAGTGTGATCATAATGGGTTGGTCTTTCCCTCTAGTCTTCAGGCCATGGGGGGGTTGGGGAATGGTCGCAGAGGGGTGCGGTCTCCACCTCTTCTGATTGGTGCTCTGATCGCTTGTATCCTTGTCCTGGGTTTCAACTACTGGGTGTCCAACTCGAGAAACTTGGAGTTACAGGTGAGTGTTTTAGTATTTGTAGCCGGGGTTCACGTAGAGGGAAATGGGGCTATGGTTTGGGTTTACAGATGAACGGTGGGGTCAGAGTGGGGGGGGGTTAGAGTGGGGGGGGTTAGAGTGGGGTGGGGTTAGAGAGGGCATGAACTAATCACAGGGTCAGTCAGATTTTTGAAGAGAATTGGTAACTGATGAGCCAGATAATGCTTTTGTAAAGATAAAAGCTTTTTACTGTAATGTACTGTATGTAGATTGTACTAGTAGGTGAGGGCCTTGCCACACAGTAGAATATGTGAGGAGATTTTTTAACATTAAAGAACATGGTTGAATTCTACAAGCCTTTCTTTTTAACCCTGGCTTGTGATCCTGGTCTGTGGTTGGGGGCAGACAAAGCTCTACGAGCTGGAGGCGCAGGTGCGTCGGGTGGCGTCGGAACGCGGCGCCGAGGAGGTCAAGAAGAACGAGTTCCAGGAAGAGATCCAGCGACTGAAAGATGAGAGCAGTCGAATGCAGAGCCTTAACAAGAAACTGGAAGGAATCCAAAGCTTCTGTAGCCAGGAAAAGGTACTTGCTGCACTCATCCTGGCAACCCTCACATACCTGAGTGCCCCACCATTTTTCTTTTTATCAATATACCCAAAAGACAGCTAAAAACAGTGTAATGTCTGGTCAACACTTTTGTACTCTATAAACATATTTGTGCTAGTGCAGTGTCTCTTCTAAATGGATTGATCATGCACTGTCAGACTGACCGGCTGAGGACTTCGGAGTCTTACCACAACTGCATGTACAGATTTGGCCAAAGTATTGGTACCATTGCATTTTATTACAATAAAGCACCATGCCCCGCAGAATTCTTAAAGTAATCACTAATTCAGCCAGCTTAAATGGAGAAAAGGTGTCACTGTGATTTATACGGAACATGGAAAAGAGAAGGAAAACCAGAGCATTGTCTTAGGGGGTTAGAAAGAAGGTAATAGGGCTTGAACTCCTGACTGTCATGAGGTAGTTTGTCCTGCACTTAGCCCACTACACCACACGGACCCCCTACAAGAACATCTCTGAAGAGCTTGACGATCCTGTGAGCACCCTTACCAATGTTAAGAAATGCAAGGCCAAGGGTCTGTAGACAGTTTCCTTGGGCGTGGCCGAAAGAGAAGTGACCCAAGAATGAAGAGGATTGTCTGAACGGTGGAGAAAGATCCAAGGACAACTTCAAAACAGATCCAAAATGACAGTTCAAGGTGCAACAGTTCGAAGTCACACCTTCCGTCGCTGTCTAAATAGAATGGTAGAAGACATGGGAAGACCCCAGTTCTAAAAGAGAAACACAAAAAGCAAGATCGGAGTTTGCCGAAATGGTCTTTGGAAAGCATTGGACAGTTCCGAAGAGGCCTTCCATACGGCCTGATCAAAATCTCATCAAACGTCTGTATAAATAGCTGAAACTCGCATTTGGGTAATGGACACATCAAACCTGAGCGAACTGGAGTGGTTTGCTCAAAGAATGGGCCAGAATTACTGTTGAGAGATTTAGAAATATAATTCATAGCTACAGACTGCACTTGATTGCAGTTATTGTCATCAAATGTTGCGCACCTAAATATTAGGTTAAGGCTCCCGGTACTTTTTTCCTGTGCCGTTTTATTTGACTATTTAAGGTAATCTGTTACATCCTACATGGCACTGTAGCTAATGTGTTCAGTGGTTCTGTGCTTTTTGGATTTTAAATGGGGGCAAATGAATGCCTCTGTGGTCAAAGACTTTCTTGACTTTACATTGACTGTTCTAAAAGCTGTTTTGTGTTTCTCTTTCATAAATACGTTACTGTATCCATGGGTTCAGGTGTGCCTATTGGGGTGTTTACTTGCGCGTGTGTGTGAGAGCGATACAATGAAAGAGGTATTGTGTCAGTATTTGCCTACTGTGAACCAAAAAAAAATATCTTTATCTTTTCCTCCAGGCAAGCCAGCAGAAAAATATTTCATCCAGCATCCAAACAATACAGAACCTAAAAAGTAAGATGCAGTTTTTTTTTCTAATGTCTCTACCTGGAAGTCATTTTAGTGTTGTGGTCTCAGTGTCTATCATCCAGACCCTCCTTCTCTGTCAGAAATCATTATCCCTATTTATTTTGTCTGTCTCTGCAGGTCAATTGAATGTGCTAAATGCAGACCTAGGCAAGACTCAGAAAGAGTTCAAGAATTGCCAAGGCAATCTAAACACTCTGAACAAAAAACTCACCTATGATATGTAAGGCATTTTATTACACAAAGTCCATAAATTTCTGGAAGGTTAATGAGACGATCATTGGTGTTGTATTGTGCTCAAATTATAACAGCCAATTTGGACATGTTGTGTGTTTGTTGTGTGTTTGTAGGACTCAGTGTAACACACAAATCCTGGCACAGCGGGAGGAGTGTGCAGAGATGGTGGCAGCAGCCAAGAAGGAGGTTCAGAAGAAACTGCAGCAGAGCAACGTAGTCGTTGTCTCTCAGGTAAACCAGTAACTATGGTCAAATCATGCTCACTTTGTATATATTTGAGACCTGAAAAATTTGTATTTTGGACAATTAATAACATGTACCACCAGAGTGATGATGCAAGACGAAAGTATTGAGTGTAGAGAAAATATCGGGATTCCAATGTATCCATTCAATAAATCAGAGCGGGTTGCATGTATAGCTGCTATTGAAACTGGCTCACTTGTCGTCATTGATGAAGTACATGTTGACGGCAGCAGTATAACAAATTCTGAAGTGTAAAGAAACTTTGTCTGTTTAAATACAACCAAATGCCTTTACTCATTGGACAGCACTTCCCTGTGCTTAAGTAACCAAGATGTATGTGGCCAAGTGGCCAAGTGAATTACATGACCTGAATTCAAATAAGTTGATTTGTTTATCCATAAAAAATGCTGGAGTTATTAATTTGGATAATGTTTGTTTTTCAGAATATTAGCAATCAAATGCAGAAGGTAGGCCCCACTGTGACGGTGCGAAAGCCACATAAGGACAGTGGGCCTGGAAGGACTGGGCTGGATGACACCAAGACCTCTTCCGTCAACGGCCACGCCCCTGAATCATCAGTGACCAATGGCCCTATAGTTGATTTCAAAGCCTCTGAGCTGGAGACCAATGAAATTGTAGCAGACAAAGGTACGCAATAAGATGGCAGCTTTCAATTCTTAACAGCAATATCACTATTGACATGCATTTGACATGACATTACGCTAAAACATTATGACAGGCAATGTTACATTTTTCAACCATCTTCACCATTAACCCATAAAATATACATAATGTCTTCTGTTTTTTTATTTATTTCTAAGAAAGGCTCATGTAATGGTTGCTAATGCTCCTTCTTGTTCTGGTGTTATTTCTGAAAGGCACCCTGCCCGTCCCTAATGCCAAGGCAGCCAAACCAGGGACTGTAGAAGGGGCCAGTGATCCTCCGAACCGTAACCTGACTGAGAGTATGGAGGTGATGGAAGCGCGCGGAGGGGAGCCTAATCTAGAGGGTAGGGATCAAGATTAAACAGCTTCCACACTGCATTCACACCAAGTCATTCATTAGCTGGAGATAGTGGGGAAAGAGTTTATGCTGAATAATCTGTGGCTGGATTTGAACCCATGCTACAGGACTACATGTGCACTGAGGGCAGCAGCTGTTACCTAACCCCCACTACTTACAAATATACATAAGGCATCAAAATGTATAGACTGCAAGGGGTGTGAAGCATTACGTGTCACTGTTGAACATAGTGGAACATGCTGTAAACAGGTGATGAATGTTTTCCTCTCCAGAAGTTCTCTCTGATGCTGATGACATTCATCTTAGCCAGGCGAAAGAAGTGGAGGCACTTATTGGACAGAAGGTTAAAGATCCTGAGGAGGATTACGACGCAGATGAGCAGATAGTGGGCGGGGTCGGCCTGGACAAACGGAACCAGATGGCTGAAAACATAGGTGGGTCACATGCCTACGGAGGACTGGACCCAGGCTTGAATACGACATGAATATTTGAAAATGAAGGAGGAAGCTTGTGTCATCAGCGACGTTGCGTTCATTGTTTACCTTAGAGATGACAAAGAAGGGCAAAAAGTGTCTTTCTTGTATCTAAAATGCTATTTTGGGGGGTTTATTAGTGTATTAGTTACTGTCTACATAATTTGCTATTGCACTGCGGAAATCAAATGGTGAAATAAAGGATCTTATTTTAACTATTTAGCTAGTTGTATGCAAAAGTTTAGGCACCCCTGACAATTTCCATGATTTTCATTTATAATAACTTGAGTGTTTGGATCAGCAATTGGATTTTGATCTATCAGATAACGGAAGGAAACCGTAATATTTCAGTAGTGAAATGAGGATTATTGGATAAACAGAAAATGTACAATATGCATCAAAATGAAATTAGACCGGATGAAATTAAACTACAGTGGCCATCAGTCACCTGTGAGCAAATCAGACAGCAAAAAAAGCCAGTTACAGCTTGCAAATCTAAGAATATTACACTGGAGGCCATTGCTCATGAGGAATGGGCTAAGATACCTCAAGAACGCTGCCAGGGGCTGGTGTCTGTCTGTGCATCTCATGTAGCAGGTCATGGCAGCAAAAAGGGTGCTTTACTAAGTACTAAAGATGCTTTCCATGAAGGGGTTGAATAATTTTGAGACTGGAGAAGTCATTATCAGTTGCATTTGCCGTGATAAAATTTGGGGAATCCACTTGAAGCATGCATTGTTGAGCAATTTCAATTTCTTTTGTTTGATTTGTTAATTGCAAACAGCTGAAAGTCTGTACATTTTGACAAACCAGATTTGCAATGGGGGTTGAATAATTCATATAAAACAACCTGCATCAGTCTTTACAGGTGAAAACCTCTTTTGCTAGATTGTTGTTTTTGGGAGACTGGAGAAATCAGCCAGATTAAACTAGTTTCTGCCACAGTCTTCCATTCAATGTTCATTGTGAAACAAACCTCCTATGGAGTGGGACTGACATAGTGTTCACTCGTAGATAAGGAGGCTGAGCGCGAAATGCAGGAGGAGCTGGCAGACTACAACGGAGACGACGAGAACGAGGGAGAGTCTGAGGCTGACAAACAGATGGCGCTGGCTCAGTTCTGAGGTAAAAGCGTGCGTGCACACCCACTCACTTTGATGTTGTTAGATGTGAGCTTTGAAGGACGTAAGCTAAGAACATGTTTACATTTACAGGCCATTAAAGTCAGGTGAAGGACCACAGCTGCTCGACGGAACTGGCCATTGTCAAGACTACTGTAGCACTGCTCTTCCAGTGAAAGCATTGCACAGCTTGCCTTAATATGCTAACGTCTTCTGCAGAGAATGTATATTTTGTCTGGACAACGTGGACAGACTTTGGCTTGCAGAACTTCGTAACGATGAAGGGTATAAACTGAGATGGGAGTGAGGACACACACTCACATCATTTCGTTAATATCTGAATTGATTCCTTTAGTCATAGTTTGCAATTCTGATTTAATATTGACTTAACTGCATCAATGTAAATATCTTGTAGTCTCAAAAGTATTCATTTCATATTGTACTCGTCTCTTGCTCATGGCTGTATGAACATGGTTGTTTTAACATTTTACAGGAATTGTACAAGCTTGGAGTTGATGTTTCCTGCTCACTAGTAGCTATTTTATAACGTATTGATCAGTTTGTTCTCCTAGACATACGTTGTTAAAGTGGTCTGTGTACCAGGCAGACTCACAAATCTAAATGTTTTAAACAGATTTTGTTTCTCCATTATAGC
Organism: Umbra pygmaea; assembly: GCA_016801145.1. NCBI lineage: Eukaryota > Metazoa > Chordata > Actinopteri > Esociformes > Umbridae > Umbra > Umbra pygmaea. The sequence goes on from JACXGM010000252.1 coordinate 58,318, forward strand.
AGCCTCCTTCATACTTAAATTATGGTTTTAGAGAAAATGTTGCTTGTGGATAGCTTTTAGAACAATGTATTTTTGTTGCTCTTGGATGTTTGTTACAATGTATTTTTTTATTTTTTGTTTGCTGGCTGAACACAGTTTCCGAACTGTTAAATAATCAGGTTTTTAATAAGGAAGTGTATGACAGAATGACAAAATAAATCATTTTAATACCATAGACAAGTTTTTTCTGGGAGGATTGATTATTCTGTCGTCCACTTTGTGTCAAGACCAAACATGACAATTGGGCACCGGTTGTTCTTTTCTTGGCCGACCTACTTCGGACAGTGCCTGTTTTTGTCAACAAAGAGTCTTCTTGTAGTCTGTTTTTATTCTGGGATCACACTTCACAGGTGTTCCTGGGTTTGAGCGGGCATAGCAATGCAGGGATGGTATTCAGAGGATCTTGACAACAGGGAAATACTTGTGAGCTGAGAAGTCAAACTCTGGTAGTACCTGGAGATAGGAGGGGTTGTTTGATTACTGACCAACAATAACAACAACAACCAACGTCTTCAATTGCAATACTTTTATTACCTTTGTTTCCTTCTTGTGGCCCCCAGCCAGTAGCTTCATGACCACAATATTTGGTTTAGCCACTTTTAATATGCGATTTACCTGCAAAACACAAACGTTTGTTCAAAATGGGAATTTTGACCCATGTACTTTGGTTCATGTCCAGAGGAATGGTTCATCTGAAAGATATTTTTACTATAGTGGGTCTGAGTTGAAACAGACCGTATATAGTACTGGACGGAACATGTGTGACGTCACCCATTGGTTTGTGGAGATCTGATGAGTCATCGAGTTTGCAGTTACTGGCACAGCCCTCGTGGTTGCAGATGAGACCATTTTAGACAAAAGGGTGTCTAACAAAAAGGTTGGCTAACGAAAAACTGTATTAAAACAAAATGTAATGTTACTTACCGGAAAAACTGAACTGCTGACTCCTTTGAGTGTCTTGTCATACAACCGAACGCTGAACAAGACATTATTAGGCAACCAAAGTGACAGTCACTACATAGCCACGCCCTAACACCCCCTGCTTTATTGCCGATTTTAAAATCAATGAGACCATAACATGGTCAAAGTAGTCTGCAGTTTAGTCTTTCTGGTAAGTAATGTTACATTTTTTTTAAACTGTTTTTCATTATTTTTGTTAGGCACCCTTTTGTCTAAAATGGTCTCATCTGCAACCAAGATGGCTGCGTCCGTTAACGGCAAACTCGATGACTCATCAGATCTCCACAAACCAATGGGTGACATCACACATGTTCCGTCCAGTACTATATACGGTCAATGGATGAAGATCAAGGAACTTGACTTTCAAGCTCCATACTCTGGTAGGTGAGCCACATAGAACTCTTCTGTGTTTTAAGGCATGCTGACCTCTGGGTCTGGAGTCGGGATGTTCTCCAGAATGAGTTTGGCCTGCTGGAAGTGTTTACTGGCCGCCATGTAAAGGTCAGCTGACTGGGGAGGAGGACTGTACTTCTTCAGGTCGGACATCTCCTACCGCCGACACAAAACATTATAGGGAGTTTAACACAGTGTCACATCAAATTTTCATTATACAAAAGAGAAATCTGCACACTGCTCTTGCAAGCATTGTATATCAAAGCTTCGCCAGAACCTTTTTTGTACTTAACACTTACATCTGTTCAGTGCATCGAATAGGGTTTTTGTAAATGACATATACTTTACTGTAAGCTCATGGGTGGGTTCGTATCATACTGTACCTTAAACTGGATGTAATGGACTGGGGGGGGAGTGACCACACTGTTGAAGGGGGCAAAGCGATGCTCGTAGCGCACCTGCTCGCTGTCCAGCTCAAACTGAGGCTTTCGCACCTTCCCGTCCATATCCAGGGCTATCATAGTCTGCACCAAGAGATGGCGGGTCAGTGGTATGTCTGTTTTGGTATTTAGTCTACATTATTTGCGTCCTGAATAGTGATGCAGCTGAGGAGGGCTGAGAGCCAAGTGGCTGTACACCTACCTTGTACATGCCAGCACACATGTTCTGATAGGCTTGGCTCATGGTGATTTCTCTGCTGAGGGGACGAGCTGCAGATAAACACTACTTTAGTTTATGTGCGACGGTATGAATATAATGTACTCAAATAGTTCAAATGATTCCTATCCTTTCGTGGACAGAAAGTCGTTTGGAGAAATGGTTCATGCCACTTTCCATTCAGTGCAAGTCTAGATGGACTGACCTCCTAGGCTCTTTTTCTTCTTCTTCGTTTTCTTGCTGCTGCGTCCTTTCTGCTGCTCCTCCAGGAGCCTCTCCTCGGCCATCTGGGAGCTGTCGGCCCGACTCAGAGTGGACATGAGCCAGGCGTACAAGAACTCGGACAGATACCTACACAAAGCCCTTAATCAGGTGGACTCAAGAACGCTAGAACCCACGCACACACCGAGATAAACCTGCCTCCTTACCAGTAGATGTAATAATACTCGTGCATGCTGTAGAGCTCCAACTCGAAGCCGCTGAGCAGGTACTGAATCATGATGCGGAGGTTGTGGTAGAGGATCCAGGTGCCCAGACAGGCCAGATGCTGCCTCTGAGGTTCCAGCTTCATCAGCAAGCTGTGCAGCGCCGCGTCCACCTTCTCTGCCTGCAGGGTGCGACAACACAGGGTGTCAGTCCCTCGTGCATGAAAACAAGCTTGTGCTCACACCACGTTCACGCCCTCCACAAACGCATACTCGTTTACATCAGTGAACAGCGAGACAGGCTCAAACAGGTGCACACCTCATCCTGCAGTGTGGCAAACTCCTCCAGGATGTGGCCCAGCTTGTCCCTCTGCCGGGCACGGTTGTGTCCGTGTATCTGGATGAGGCTGCAGAAGGGCTACAGGGAATCGGAACAACTTTTAACCATGTATCTATGAAACTGCAACATCGCTGTAGCGTTAAAACAACAGTTACTTCAAAACAACCACTTTAAATAAATCAGCAATGTATTTACTGCAATTTCATTTGTTTATTTTTACTATGCTTTGCTTCACCTCACTTCTGCTTCCTGAACAGTGACCCCGTTTCCCCTCCCTTAGCCTTCATCAGTCGTGACATCGACTGCTTTCTCTACAACGTGTACTCGCTGCAATTCTTTTACCAGCCCCACCCTTCAGCTTTGTAATTTACTTAGAAGGCTTTATCCATTTTGGACATGGGGGGAATTAAGGACTGCTTTAATATGTAGTAAATAATTGTCTAGAGAACCAAGTGACTTACTCTGGAACAGTGTGTGACAAACGAGTCAATGTAGTCCTTGGCTTGGTGGTTATTATACAGGCAGCACCTGTAGACACAATGCGTGGATCAATAAAGGTACTGATATATAGATGTAAATGTACAGATTAAACATATAGACTTAGACCTCGTTTGAATAATTCAGAATGTCTTTGTTTTTCCCAAGGTTTTTAATGTGTAAGCTAGAGTGTAACAATATTACAAATGCGACCTCAACCGAAGATCTCTCACGATTTCAAGGAAGGTATGTAGGAATGCACAAATTGTATGGATGTTGCATTAGATAACAGTGACTGCTAAATTCCAAAAATGCAAAGTAACATATTTGCATGTAGTGAGGTAAAGAGATGCAGTCTGATCCCTAATAACTTACTTGGAGGAAAGCACCGGTGGGCTGACAAAGTACCTCAGAGCATCTTTGATCATGTCCTGCATTGGTTGGATTCCAAACACTTTCTTATTGTCGATCAGGAATGTTGTCTAGAGACAAGGAGAGTCATCAGAACTGGACCAATCAATAGAGCCTTGTCCAGGTACACCAATCACAAGGGAGAACGTTACTAACCTGCAGCAAAGACCTGGAGAGGACACACGGGGACTGCTCACTGAACTCACAGAAAAAATCCTGAAAGCAGAATATTAAAACAACTCCTGTAACTTTCAGCAAAAACCCCAATGTAGTGGCAGAGTTTGTAGTGGTCTAAGCTCCCGACTCGAGGCACGCATGTTCCCGGACAACAGGGTTTTGAGCTCCATTTCAGCCAACTGTCCGTGCCAGTCCATCTGTTTCCCTCTACATACCTGGCACCCTAGCCTCTGCTTCCTACTGTCATGTCAATAAAAAAACTTTAAATACTCCTTAAAAACATGCAAAATAACAGCGCAATAAAATATTACTGTAATGTTCAAGTAGTATGGTCAATTGTTATGCTAGTATTTGCAGTTCAGAACCGTGTGGGCCCGTACCAGAATCCCGTGCATGTTGGTTGTGTTGATGACCTCACACACGGTTTTAATGCGTTCGATGAGCTTGCCAAAATAGTTGACCATCTCCTCCCTCTTGATGATCTTTGCATAGCGGGGGAAGGTGGGGGGTAGCAGTCTCTGGTTCACCAGGGGCTCAAACCCCATCATAATAGGGTGATCTGGAAGCCAGGGCGGAGGTCAGGGATCAGAATGGTCAGTTCTTCTAAGAGTGTTGTATTTGTGAGGGACATCTTGGCGGGTTGTGCGTGTGAGGTACCTCCTTTAGTAGTGTCGTTCTGAGACTGAATGCCCTGCTGGACGCTGGAGTGGAGGGCTGGGAGGAGATCTGCTGCCTGTTGCATTAGCTTCTGGGCTTCACTCACTGAGCTGGTCTGGCAGAGACACAACAAGACATCACAACATCAGTCGTCCACTCACATGCTCAAGCCTCCCACCTAAACACACCCACTGTTTAATCTACCTCATTTTGGGTTGTACAATTTACATTACAGCCATGCATCATAGCCGCAACTCCCATCATATTGGGGTGAGCTGACGTTCAAGACAGGTGTCCTGTAAGCAGTGGTTCCCAAGCCTCTACTGGAAGACCACTAGCCATGCCACAGTTTAGCTGTAGTCCTCAAAATTCACCAGAATGACTAATCAAGGACTTGTTCATTAGTAGACAAGTGGGGTCAGGTGTGCTAGCTTAGGGGTAGTTCAAACACAAGGACTGTCTGGTGGTCCTCCAGGAGAGAGTTAAGAACCACTGCACATTGGTCAAGATCACACATGGAGAGCACTCATCCACTAATAACCAAAGAGCTTGAAGGCGCCAGATCCCCAATAAGAGAATCCTTAAAGTCACAATGTGGCAACTCTGTTCTACCATCTCTCCCCACTCAATGGGACTGTCATGAAGGAAGGATAAGGATCCATTTCTTCCTGTAAAAGTGTGTTACCTCTTTTTTAGTGAAGGCGATCAGTGCGGTCAGTAGAAGACGTGTAAACTTGATCCTACTGAAAAGGGCCAAACACTGCTGATGCTGAGAAAGGAAACAGAGAAACGGGTTTGTCCCTCAATCCTAAAAACAAGTTGGTATTCTCTATGGACACACATACTGCATAACACTGTTGTACTATGTTCATTTCAACTGCCCAGACACAATCATTTTGGTGGACTGGTGAAATCTTTTGCAAGACAGCTGCCAACTCCATGCTTGTTTCCACTAAAAGGCTGCCTCACTTCCACGCTCTGGTGGACTGGACAAGCCAGAAGCCATGGGATGCAGACTTGACCAGTCTTGACCAACCCCTAGGCCCTATGCCAGGGATACTCAAATCTTACCCTATGTGGGCTAGAGCCTGCTGGTTTTCTGTTCTACCTCATTATTAATTGCACCCACCTGGTAATTGCACCCACCCAGATGGTTGTAATGAAAAAAGTGGACCTGGGTTTGAGGGACAGATTTGAGTATGAGGGCCCTATGAACTCAGGATTTGATGGAGAAACAAGGAAATACATTCTCCTCTGAGACTACAGTATGTAGAATTTTCACCATATTTGAATCTATAAATGTACAAATGTAAATTTGTGGCCAAGCACCTGTCCTGGACAGTATTAGTAGGAATATTGATGATATTTTGTCCTTTTCAGAAGGAAATGGTCATATGAATACAAGTACTATGTACATTTAATTTGCATGTAATAATTGATAAATGGGAAATATCAACTTGAACATAATATGGGCCACAGCAGAGGTCTCCTAATGTATTTCGGGAGAGCTTTCATCCTAAATGTTTAAGTCAGCTCCTGGAGATCTTTTCTCCTGTATGTTTTAACCAACACTGCTCCTTGAGATCTACCCTCCTGTATGTTTTAACCAACCCTGCTCCTGGAGATCTACCCTCCTGTATGTTTTAACCAACCCTTCTCCTGGAGATCTACCCTCCTGTATGTTTTAACCAACCCTGCTCCTGGAGATCTTCCCTCCTGTATGTTTTAACCAACCCTGCTCCTGGAGATCTACCATTCTGTTTGTTTTAACCAACCCTGCTCCTGGAGATCTACCCTCCTGTATGTTTTAACTAACCCTTTTCCTGGAGATCTACCCTCCTGTATGTTTAAACTAACCCTTCTCCTGGAGATCTACCCTCCTGTGTGTTAACCAACCCTTCTCCTGGAGATCTTCCCTCCTGTATGTTTTAACCAACCCTGCTCCTGGAGATCTACCATTCTGTTTGTTTTAACCAACCCTGCTCCTGGAGATCTACCCTCCTGTATGTTTAAACTAACCCTTCTCCTGGAGATCTACCCTCCTGTATGTGTTAACCAACCCTGCTCCTGGAGATCTACCCTCCTGTATGTTTTAACCAACCCTGCTCCTGGAGATCTACCCTCCTGTATGTTTTAACCAACCCTTCTCCTGGAGGTCTATCGTAATGTACAGTGTATCCTGAAAGTATTCACAGCACTTCACATTTTGTTATTTTACACACTTATTCCAAAATTGATTAAATTAATTATTTACCTCAAAATCCTTCACATAATACCCCATAATCACGATGTGAAAGTGTATTTGATTTTGAAATCTTAGAAAATGTATTAAAAAAAAAAAAAAAAAAAAAGTACATGTACATAAATGTTCACAGCCTTTGCCATGAGACTCAAAATTGAGCTCAGGTGCATCCTGTTTCCACTGATCATCATTGAGATGTTTCCACAACCTGACTGGAGTACACCTGTGGTATATTCAGTTGATTAGACATGTGGAAAGGCACAAACCTGTCTATATAAGCTCCCACAGTTAACAGTACATGTCAGAGCACAAACCAAGCCATGAAGTCCAAGGAATTGTCTGTAGACCTCCCAGACAGGATTGTATCGAGGCACAGATCTGGGGAAGGGTACAGAAATATATCTTCAGCATTGAAGATCCCAATGAGCACAGTAGCCTACATCATCCGTAAATAGAAGAAGTTCGGAACAACCAGGACTCTTCCTAGAGCTGGCCAAACTGAACGAATGGGGGAAAAGTGCCTTAGGGAGGTGACCAAGAACCCAATGGTCACTCTGACAGAGCTCCAACATTTCTCTGTGGAGAGAGAACCTTCCAGAATAACAACCATCTCTGCAGCACTTCACCAATCAAGCCTGTATGTTAGAATGGCCAGACGGAAGCCACTCCTCAGTTAAATTCACGAGAGCGCATCTGGATTTTGCCAGAAGGCACCTGAAGGACTCTTAAACCATGACAAACAAAATTCTCTTGTCTAATGAAACAAAGATTGAACTCTAGAGCCTGAATGGCAAGTGTCATGTCTAGTGGAAACCAGGTACTGCTCATCACCTGGCCAATACCATCCCTACAGTGAAGCATGGTGGTGGCAGCATCATGCTGTGGGCATGTTTTTCAGTGGGAGGGACTGGGAGACTAGGGAAAGATGAATGCACAGTTGTACAGAGACATCCTTGCTGAAAACCTGCTCTAGAGCGCTTTGGACTTCAGACTGAGGTGAAGGTTCATCTTCCAACAGGACAACAACCCTAAGCACACAGCCAAGATATGAAAGGAGTGGCTACAGGACAACTCTGTGTATGTCCTTAACTGGCCCAGCCAGAGCCCAGACTTGAACCTGATTAACCATCTCTGGAGGGATCTGAAAATGGATGTGAACCGACGCTCCCCATCCAACCTGATAGAGCTTGAGAGAAACTGCCCAAAAATAGGTGTGCCAAACTTGTAGCAACATACTCAAAAAGACTTTAGGCTGTAATTGCTCCCTAAGGTGCTTCGACAAAGTATTGAGCAGAGGCTGTGAATACTTATGTACATGTGCTTTTTTTATTTTTAATAAATTTGCTTCCTTCACATTGTCATTATGGGGTATTGTTTGTAGAATTTGAGGGAAATAATTAACTTAATCAATCTCAGAATAAGGGTGTAACAACAAAATGTGGAAAAAGTGAAGCGCTGTGAATACTTTCCAGATGCACTGTATGTTTTAACCAAACCTGCTTCTGGAGAACTATTGTCAAATATGTTTTAACCAAGTGGTTCTCAACCTTTTTTTGCCTCTTAAGGCCCCACTGTGTACAATCAAATGTTTCAGCACCCCCTTATATGAGGGGGAAAGAAGAAACTGCACATTTGTTTTATGTTTATTAAAATAAACTGCTTGTTGCCAGTGCCATCAGTTTTACCTTTTAAATAAAATGTATATAGTTTCAGTACTCGGTGTAAATAATACTTCCGAATAATACTTTCCAAGGGATTCTATACAACAAAGTATTCAAGCAACTCTGGGTTATTGGATACAATTGAGATTAGTCAGTACAAAACCACAAAACAGAAAGTGTATATAAAAACGTGATTATGATCATGGTGCAAAAATTAGTGCACCCCAATTAAGCTTTTAGGAATTTAACTTGGTAAAATGCTAATTAACTGGAATTCAAAAACAGACGAGTCTAACCAATCATCACACAGGTTGCTGCAAGATAATTGACATTTAAGAGTGGTATTTAACCTATACAATCGCTGACAATTACTGCAACACAGAGAAGAGATGTCACAAGTCTTGAGAAAGAAAAGTAACTGCTTTACACAAAAAAGGTCAGAGCTACAAGACATTTAGTAAAGCATTGCTAATCAGTTGGAATACATTAGCAAATGTTCAAAAAAGGATGGAGCTGTGGCAAGCAGTCTGAGATTGGAATTACTACAGCAATCAGAATGAGAAAAGGTATTTTCGTTCACGTTTAGTGAGTATTTTCCCACTATAAATTAATCAGGTTTATGGGCTAATTTTGGAATGGAAGTAATGGGGGTTGCTGGTGGATATACTCATAGGGACAGAAAGAATGACATCATACCTCCATCTCAACCTCTGGGTCCCGCTGCTCACCCTGGCGACTTCGTGTGCTCTAGGAGAGGTGAAAGGAGAGATGTATGGGGAGAGTAAAAAAAATGGATCGGGAAGAGAAGCAAAGCTAACTGACAGGCTTAGCAGTTATATTAGTCGTAGAGAGATGTATACTGCCATAAGAGTTGTATGCAAACATAATGAAGGTGTAAAAAGCCATAGCAAATTTGTATACTGTTGTAAAAGAGGCCATGTATTTCACCATTCTGCCTAGTCGCGTTGTTAGCAATATTTTGACGAATTGAGATTTTTATTTCAGACCTTTAAAGAGTTTGACTAACATAGGAGACAATAAAGACAGACAGGTACCTTAACTCGCCTCTGTAACTCGTCCTCCACATCCTTCAGCATACCTGTTGGTACCATCCACACACACACTTAGTACAAGCACATCATTATTAAACCTGGACAGTCAGACTTAATAAAGCAATCACATTAACATCACCTGTAACCCGCAGGTCTGTTACATTGTTGGCCATCTTGAAGCCGTACGTCATGGCTTGGAAATCTTCCTATGGTCAGAATATAACTACATTTAGAGGTCTCCTTTATGTCACACTGCTTGCTTAAGCAGATAGTCTTATCAACTATTATGGCTTAGAATGAAGCATGTTTGTAGGAAAGTGTGTGTGTGTGTATGGTGCAAAAGCCGGAGGAGACCAAGTATCCTACCTCCTCAAAGACAGCAGCTTTGTTGACCTTCTCGCGGGCGATGTCACACACCTTGAGAATACCCAGAGCGAAGGCCTTGAGGGCCGGGTCCTCAATCAGGTCTGGGTTGTGAACGTACAGGCAGGTGAACACTGTCTGGGCTAGGGAATGGCCTTCCAGCCACGTGATCTGAACACAAACAGGGACGTTTATTTCTATTTGCAAATATAATGTGTTTTTTATTCTGGTAGTGTACAGATGAAACAAATATAATGTGTTTTTTATTCTGGTGGTGTACAGATGAAACAATGAAACTAACCAAGCAGCAGAAACAGGTGTCCATGATTCCAGTCAGCTCAGGAAGGCTAAGGTCCCTCACTCTGATGGCACCGTCCTACAGGGAGACGAGGGACGCAAAGACACTTACCAAGGACACTTACCAAGGACACTTACCAAGGACACTTAACAAGGACACTTAACAAGGACACTTAACAAGGACACTTAACAAGGACACTTAACAAGGACACTTAACAAGGACACTTACCAAAGAAAAGTCTTTATCGACAACATAAAATTTTGAAACTTGAGAAATCAGAGCCAAACCTTGACTGCTTGTTCAAAGTTGAGGACTTTCCTGTTGACCTGGTTTCCTATCATTCCAGCATCCATCTTGGGGTCCATCATCTCAATAGCAGACATGGCCTCAAACAGGCCAAACCTGTCAGCAAAGGAGAGATCTAAAACTTTGTTTGGGTTGACTAGCGATACCCGGTGTGTGCACAGTGTCAAGCTGACTCAAATCACTTCCTTGTGATGAATGAAACGTTTCAAAGAACATTGTGTGAGTGCAACGGAAACAGTCATACTCACAGTTTGTCATGGAGCAACTCCCCGAGGTTTAGCTCTTTAAATACAATAGATTAAAAACAAATGTCAAAGGACTGTAGGGGTAAAAGACAGAGCAGTATTTGTTACAGAAGTACACATACTGATGTACATCTTAATTCAGGCGGGCATTCTAGCCTGTGTTATGAAAGCTTGCCTTCTAGACTGATGGTTTCAAATTCTCAGAAAGAAGAAAACACAAGGTCTGCAATTTGGAATTGCTGTGATGTTGATGTCTATCTTTTACTGGTTGTGCAGATTACACCAATCTCGGAAGGATTCAAATTGTACATGTTTATTTAGCAAATACTTACACCAATCAGCAGTCATAACTTTATGACCACCTGCCTAATATTGTGTAGGTTCCCCTTTTGCCACCAAAACAGCCCTGACCCGTGAAGGCATGGACTACACTAGACCTCTGAAGGTGTGCTGTGGTATGTGGTACCAAGACGTTAGCAGCAGGTCCTTTAAGTCCTTTAAGTTGCGAGGTGGGGCCTCCATGGATCAGACTTGGTTGTCTAGCACATCCCACAGATGCTTGATTAGATTGAGATCTGGGTAATTTCGAGGCTAAGTCAACCCAGCAGAACATTGCCTCCGCCGGCTTGCCTTCTTCCCATTGTGCAACCTGGTGCCTTGTAGCCCTGTAACGATATGTGTATCGTGATCCAATATGCACTCCAGAGCCCGTTCGCCTGTCAACAGTATATAATGCCCGCAACACGAACTCTGATATTTCATTTCAAACAAATAGTAATAGTTTTAATTCATTGCAATAAACATTGTGAATTCATTGTAAAGCTAGTGAATTGTAACCAAATTCTATTGTATTGTGTGTAAAGAAATATAGATATGTGATATTAAAAACTTGTTAAATGTGCCGTTTTTGCTAACTGATTATTAGAAACATTAACAATTAAGTTGTACACAAATTGATTGAATATATTGTCAGTGTCTCTTTTTTTAAAAACACGAGTAGGCTACATTTGAGAATCCTTCAGTAGAGTCTGTTGTTACCCAAAATAGACTTATTGTGGCAACACATGATCATGGACCCACTACCTATCTATGAAATGAACAAACAATGATTATTATAATGAATGAGGAGCGCTATTATTTTGAAATGAAATATCAGAGTTCGTGTTACGGGCATTATATACTGTTGCCAGTCGAACGGGCTCTGGAGTGCATATTGGATCGCAATACGCATATTGTTACAGCCCTAGTGCCTTGTGTTCCCCAGGTAAGCGATGCACAAGCACCTGGGCCTTGCACATGCTGTAAAATAAAATGTGATTCATCAGACCAGGCCACCTTCTTCCATTGCTCCGTGGACTAGTACTGATGCTCACGTGCCCATTGTAGGCGCTTTTAGCGATGGAAAGGGGTCAGCATGGGCACCCTGACTGGTCTGTGGCTATGCAGCCCCATATGCAACAAACTGGGATGCGCTGCGTGTTCTGACAACTTTCTGTCTGAACCAGCATTAACTGATTAAGCAATTTGAGCTACAGTAGCTTGTCTGTTGAATCGGACCACAGGGGCCAGCCTGGAACACCCCACAAGAGCTTCAGTTTTGGAGATGCTCTGACCCAGTCGTCTAGCTATCGCAATTTGGCCCTTGTCAAAGTCGCTCAAATCCTTTCGCTTGGCCATTTTTCCAGCTTCTAACATCAACTTTGAGGACAAAATGTTCACTTGCTGCCTAATATATCCCACCGAGTGACAACTGCCACAATACCAGGAGCATCAGTGTTATTCACTTTACCTGGTCATAGTGTTATGGCTGATTGGTGTACATACATATAAACTGATACTGCTTAATAATCAAATGCATACCAGTTTCTCCTTTTTGCATTATATGGTAAGGTCATGGTAAAGTCTTTTATTTTAGAACTGAACCTCTGTATTTTGCTCTTCTATCTGCTTTTTTATACCAGTGAAATTGCCTCAATAATTGTCACCTACAACCTCTGTGATATTTTTGTTTATCAAACCCATATTATTCCAGGGAGTAACATTATGCAAACTTCATCGAAAAATACATTTTACACCATGTTTTAGAAAGAAACCAGGTTTAACAAAGAAGGTTTTTTAAAACTGAAAACAAACAAACAGCAAGTATCAAATGTCTCCAGCATGAAAAACATACGTAAGACAAAAGAACAATACTCTTAGCTTGTACCTTTGCATGCCCCTTTAAAGTCATGCGTAATGTCCACCCAGTTAGCATTGTTCCTCATCTTCTCTGGGACACCCAACCCCCATCCAGCATCATCATCCTCAACTGATGACTTCATCACCATGGTGATAGCTAAACATAAACAAAAAAACAAAATGAATCACTTCTTTTCTCACATCATTGTGGATATTATGTAAGTAAGACAAAAAAGACAGCACATAATTATTTATACTGGCCCATGTTCCCAAATGGGAACTCATCATAAAATACAGCAGTTTCAATCACCATGCTCTTATTTTGAACTACAATGTAATTATACATATCTCTGACATCGCATAAGCATTGATCGCATACCTGTGTCAAAGCAGAAACAACTGAAACTATAAATGTATTACACACTTTTGGTTTTGAAGCAGTGTGAATCCTTGATTGCAAGTAGTAATAGCTTGTTGTGTCTGAATTGCAGGCATTTTCTTCGGGTTATCTCTACATTGCCTAACAGATCAGACATCTTGGAGTGGTTAACATGTTGTTGTGTATTGCGACATAATAATTTGTGCTTTTCTACAATTGATTTTAATTCTGGGGGCAAGTGCAGGTCCGTTCTCAGACAGTGAGTGAGCCAAGAGCTTGTCACCAAGGGAAACCAGTATGCTATCATTTGCGGCAGTCTAAACAGACTGTGAGTTCTGTACTTCTATAGATAAACATTTATTTCAACACCGATTTGTAATCAGACATTGTTAAAATACTAGCTGTTTGTCGTTGGCATGTAGGTGACTTCCTAGAATAACTAGCTATATTTCTTCAAGTTATTTGTTTACAGTATAGATTGTATAATTACGGTTTACAGCCAAATGTGAAAGGAAAGCCTAGCTAGCTAGTTACCAAAACTAAAATTACAGTATCCAGTTTGGGCTTTCTCTAAACCAACAGCAATATTTAATCAAACATATCACACAGTTAAAAGCTAATGTATATTATTATCTGGTTGCATTAATTATATTGACATATTCTGGCGACGTCTGGTATGATAAAAACGCATACATACCTTGCTAACTGCTAGCGCTGCTAGCTATTAGTCGCTCTAGCCTGTGTGCTGAAGCGCAAAAATGACGTAAGATTATTGCACCCTGGGACATGAAGTCCTACTATCGCAAATGTTTGGGGATACTTTATTGTGTATTTTTTCAGGTCAGTTGGTGTTTTCGCCTGGTTTAAAGTCTTGTTCCATCAAGGTCAGTGTGTTTTGTTTGTTATTAGTAAGTACCAGATGTTGTATATATTGCGTATTATTTGCAGTTAAAGTATATGGATTATTTCTCACGAGCTGGTCATATCGTCATAACGTCGCGACTAAACTACGTCTATTGTTTACGCCTCCTTGTTCATCTGTCAGTTTTCATCTTATCAGTGTAAGGGTTGGTGTCTGTATCTATCATAACATCGGGGCGTTTCAGGCACAACACATAACTGTGCATTTGCTCGCCCTAATGGGACAACACTTTTTTTTAAACTCGGTTCGTAACCGTTTAAACATTTTGCAGCATACTGCATGCTCTTTGCATTATTTACAAATTAAATAGTAATCATAGCTAGCTAGCTAGCTACTACTGTCTGTGGCTAAATAGGCAGGGACGTTATCTAGCTAGCTACATGCACTGTACTGCTATATTTAACATTATCTAGCAAACTGAATGGACACTGCAGGTGCTATAGGTATGGTCGGTTTGAACAGCCATTTATCTTGTCAGCGGGTCAGTAACTTTTAACTCACGACGCATTGTAGGCGATGATTTCCCCGTTTATCTAACTTAGTGCAGTTACTGAATCGACTGTTGATGTCAAATAGTAGGGATTCTAGAGTTAGCTAGATATTGCATGTTTTAAACATACTTGGTAGATATCTACCTGTTAACACTTGCCGTCATCATTGCTTTGCATAAAAGAGGCTTCACAGGCATCGAAATTGCTGCTAGTAAGATTGCACCATTTATCGGATCATCAAGAACTTCAAGAAGAGAGGTTAAATTGTTGTGAAGAAGGCGTCAGGGCGCCCAAGAATTTCCAGCAAGCACCAGAACCGTATCCTAAAGTTGATTCAGCTGCGGGATAAGGCCACCACCAGTGCAGAGCTTGCTCAGGAATGGCAGCAGGCAGGTGTGAGTGCATCTACACGCACAGTGAGGCGAAGACTTCTGAAAGGCCTGGTGTCGAGAAGGGCAGGAAAGAAGCCACTTTTCTCCAAGAAAATCATCAAGGACATGCTGATATTCTGCAAAAGTTACAGGGATTGGATTGCTGAGGACTGGGGTAAAGTCATTTTCTCTGATGAATCTCCTTTCCGATTGTTTGGGCCATCCAGAGAAGACAAGGTGAGCGCTACCATCATTTCTGTGTAATGCCAACGGTAAAGCATCCTGAGACCATTCACGTGTGGGGTTGCTTCACAGGCAAGGGAGTGGGCTCACTTGCAGGTTTGTCTTAAGAACTGGTACCAACACATTGTTCAACTTCTCCCAACCGTCCAAGAACAGTTTGGTGAGGAACAATGCCTTTTCCAGCATGATGGAGGACCTTGCCATAAGGCAAACGTGATAACTCAGTGGCTCGGGGAGCAAAACGTCGACATTTGTGCGAGGAGGAACATAAGGAGCACTGCCAGAGCCCTATAAAAGACCTTCGGCATGCTACTGGTGTGCGTGTTTTTGTGACCAAACTGTCAGAAACAGATTCCATGAGGGTGGCATGAATGAGGGCCTGATGTCTTCTAGTGGGACCGGCGCTCAAAGCCCAGCACCATGCAGCTTGAATACATTTTTTACATTTTACATTTTAGTCAATTAGCAGAAGCTCTGATCCAGAGTGACTTACAGTAGGTACAGGGACATTTTCCCTGGAGCATCTTAGGGTGAAGTGCTTTGCCCAAAGACACAATGACATTTGGCACAGCCGGGAATCAAACCGGCAACCTTCCGACTACTAGTTCGACTCCATAACCGCTGAGCCATCTGATTCGCCATTGGCATTCATCAGAGAACACCAGAATTGGCAGATCTGCCATTTGTGCCCCATTCTCTCTTCACAGATGAGAACAAATTACATAATGTACAGTGAAGATTTTTATTTTTAATATATTTTGTTCATCGAGACCCGATGTGTGATTTTAGTGTTCTCTTAATTTATTTTTAGGTGTATTTATATGCGTTTAACTTATCAGTTGCTGAATAGGACAGTCTGAAATCCTGAAGATGAGGGTTATGCATTTTTATTTATTGCTCATAGGTTAACGTCAACCTGTAGGCCTACATTCAGTAGCCGTACACTTTGCATAATTTACATAATGAATGGATTAAGGGCCCTGGTGAAATTTACCCATAGCAGTATTGGGATGTACTTGATATTTTCTGCTTACAGGGGTACAGGAACTTTTTATGTCTTTCCCATAGAATGGATAGAAAGCCATTGAACAGCTTGGCATTGTAATTCGGTTAGTACACAACAAAATGGCACTTGTTGATGTGACAACATGCAAATTGATTTAACGTGGAAGTAGGCCGCTAGATCTTTGCAATGGATTGGTACAAATGAAAATACCTGCCGCTCTGACCATTCTGCTACATTGATTTGAATTGGAATGTAATTCCTATCCATTTAATTTCTATGGTCTTTCCTATTGGTTGTAAGGGTTTTAGTTTTCTGGAAACATTCAACTCTGCTTCTTTTTTGTTTAAGTTAATCATTGAGCTTCGACTTACAAATTGCTTTGTTGACACTTGCTATCATTTGCTTACAGTTGCAGTGGATGTGTAAGAAAACATGAACAAGCCCAAAATGAGTACTGAGAAAGGGTGAGTTCACACAAACACACACACACACAAACACACACACACACACACACACACAAGATAGCCGTAGTTGAGAACCACTGTGTTAGAGAGAAAATGCATTTCAGTCTGATCCTCTCCCACATCTGATTCGCTCCTTGCCCTCCAATGCTACAGCAACCATGTCTTTTCAAGGTTCATGACAGCAACGCCACAGATCATTAAACCAGTCTGGACAAGTCCCGCTCCTATCTTAATCAGCTCTGTCAAGTGTTCCCTGTTTGGGCCACCATCTGTTAGGGTTTTGTAGTCACCAACCTACTGTATTCATTTGTTGCTTTAACCATTGTCTTGTGTGGCCATGAAAGCCAAGACTACTACTTCTGCTCTTTTGTGAATACATTTTAGCCTAGATTAGCACACTTTTTTATATGCTATTAACTCTGCAAACAGCCATGAAGTTTGCCCCATTGAAAGGGCTTCATAGAATGATTGACAGTTTGCTTTGAGTGTCTGTGCTATTAGCCTACATAAGTTAATGTGCCTGTGGGTGTGTTAGTGCATGAAGGCACACTGCTTACGTGGATGCATGGGGGCATTCTGTCGGTGTGTTGTTTGTTTTTGGCAGTATTTCACTC
Organism: Umbra pygmaea; assembly: GCA_016801145.1. Classification (NCBI taxonomy): domain Eukaryota; kingdom Metazoa; phylum Chordata; class Actinopteri; order Esociformes; family Umbridae; genus Umbra; species Umbra pygmaea. Next base: position 75,689 of record JACXGM010000252.1, read on the forward strand.
CAGTGTCTCACTGAGTTTTGCTCTGTGGGTTTGTGTTGATGTCTTTCTCTCTGTCTCTCGCTCTCTCTATCCCTCTGTCTTTATAAGGGCGTATAAGAGGCATTGGGTCTATATCCACATTTTATTCTTTCCCATGAGTGTTTTCATTCCAAAGTGAACTTTGACCTCACTGCCCCACATCAGTTTAATATAACTACAGAGCATGGTTGTGTCATTAGGACGCAATACAGAAAATATTTCCCTCTAGTATGATTGTGCCTGGATATTGTATTAAATGTCATTGTCCATTTATCTGTTTCTCTGCCTCTCACTCTCTGTTTTTCTCTCAGCGTTCCCAGTAACTCCAGGGTGCTGATGTTGTTGGGGCAGCTGGAGAGGCTAAATGGGGAGGCCACGCTGGCGAACGCTGAGATCGCTAGGCAGATAACTGCCAAGATCTTGCACCTAATCCAGACTCAAGGTGAGAATTCTAGCCTCTTTTGTGTACCGCTTTCATTCAGTTATCACAAAAAAACTCCATTAAACACAGATTCTCACCCAGGCTCTTCTCTCTTTTGAAAGCTGGTTGTATTTTGACACTTTCAATTGAAAAGCTGGCCGATAACAATACACATTTACACAATTACACAAGTACACAATTGTCATTTCTTTTTTGTTGTTATATATCCCCCCGCAAAAAAATCTATAAATTGTATTATTATGCTGCATCTAATTTGC